>CM029017.1:15522601-15710294 GCA_016801055.1 Panax notoginseng | reverse complement strand
ACATTAGGTGTAAGACCCCAACTTTTATAAATAAAGATGAATTTTCTATAAATATCATTTTTGAATATTATGGAGTTAATTTGATATAATGTTATAGTTGTGGGGTAATATTTATAAATTTTGCAAAGTACGCAAGTTGTTATATAATATTCGATTGGTCGGGGAATATTCATTTTAACAGGGAATATTCGTACAACGACACAATCATTGGTGGACCCACAACGGAATTATTGTCGGATTGAGAAACGACAAAAATATTTTATTAAAAATAACGGCGGAAGTTTACCATTGTTACTGTTGAACTACTCGGTAGTAAAAGTACAGTAATACGTGTGGTTGCATAGTAGCACACGGTATTGATTATTAATGCTTATGTGAGAAGTCACTCAGTTTGATTCAATTATTGTCAGTTAATAATATGAATTATTTAGCGATAATGACGTTTTGTTTTATTCGTATTATTAACGTAATAAAACAGAAACATCTTTTTATATAAAACAGAATACTTTATTAAAGTTATTCTATAAATAGAATATATTTATATTTTATTTAAAAGATTTTTCTTTAAATATGGACCGTCAGATTAAAGTAATCAATTGGACCGTTCATGGATTAGTTACTATGCATTCTATTTTTCTATAAATAGAGCTCATTCCTTCATTATTTTCTTACGAATTCACTGAAACTCTAGAGAGAGAAACTATAGAGAGAAACTATAGAGAGAGAGAAGAAGAGTATTCTGCTACTTAACTACTTCCTTATCAGCTCTTCTTTAAAACGGTAAGGGGTGTTATTCTTTTTATTCATGAAGAGAACTGTTGTTATTCCATTTCTTATTATTCTGTTGGAATAACCTGTATACGCGGTCTACCTATACTTGGTGACATTCTTCTATTATTCTGTTGGAACATCCTGTCTGTGTGTTTTTACACCGGACCTGGTTCGTTTTTATTATTATTCTGTTGGAACATCCTGTCTGTGTGTTTTTACCGGACCTGGTTCCGTCTTATTATTATTCTGTTGGAACATCCTGTCTGTGTGTTTTACACCGGACCTGGTTCCATTATTTATTATTCTGTCGGAATTTCTGTCTGTGTTTTACGCGGACTGGTTCCATTATTTATTATTCTGTCGGAATATCCTGTCTGTGCGTTTACGCCGGACCTGGTTCCATTTTATTATTCTGTTGGAATAACCTGTCTGTGCGGTCTATCGCATGCATGGTGATTTTTTTTGTTATTCCATTCTTTATTATACTCAGTTGGTTAAGTTTTGACTTCTATACTCCATGAAATTTGTGGAATATCCTTGATAATTGCGTTTCATCCAGTATCTTTTCATAAAATATTCTTCTAAGCATTCTTGAATTTTACTCCACAAAGCAGTATCATGTTGACAATTTGGACGTTGTTAATTCTTGGATAAATTAATTCTTGAACTTGTTTTATTGAATTCTTATATCATTGTCTCATCCTCATGTTTATAAATTGTTGAAAGTCATCTGTGGCCTGTAGTGCATAGATGGACTTGGTATGATTATGACAGGGATTATTCGGTATAATCATGACCGTAATGTTACAAATGATGTGGTAAAAGTCCTCATTGGCCCGTAGTGCATTGATGGACAGTTGTTGGCATGATCATGACCATTAATGAATACCGAATATCCTTGGCCGTAGTGCAGGGGTGATTCGATGATGTGGATTATTTTATTAAGCTGAGTCCCAGCGATCACAGTGTTGAAAAACCTTTTAAATCATAAAAGATAGTAGAGTTTATTTTCTACTTGACTCTTTTAATGGATTGCTTGTTCCGCTGCAGTTAAACTTGATGTCTATTATATTTTATCAGTTTAACATTGTTGAAGGCTAATGATAATTATTCTGCATTATCTTAGTCATAATATTTCTTACTGGGCTAGTTGAGCTCACCCTTTCTTTCACTGTTCTCTTCAGGAAATGAGAACGTAGCTGGGGCAAGTCGGGGAACGGAGTGATGGTTCGAATGATAGTATTAGTTAGTAGTCCTCACTATTCTATGTAATAGGTGTTAATAAATGTAATGAGGACTCCTTTTGAGTATGAATACTCTCTAGAAGATAATATTTGTATTCAAACTCACAGTTTATGTTTTGTCGTATTGTACACGACAGTTGTATTAGTAAGTTGTATTTGTATTCTGTACTATGTATCTGACGACCCAAGATGGGTGATGTATACCTAATTTTGGGGGCGTCACAGTTGGTATCAGAGCTTAGGGATATGATCCCTGGCTAAGATGTGAGAATAGAACTAGGAGGGGAGAGACGGGGAATTCCTTCGCTAGTATGACCTACCTAAGTTTATTTGCATGGTATTTAATTGGTCGGTCATAATATAAGGATAATATATGACATATCAATTAACTTTTATTTTGTGGCAGTATCTGAAAATGGCATCTGAGAATGTTGAGAATAGCAATGGAGCACAGGCGACTGTTGATTCACCACATATCAATAATCAGGATAATGTGCATCAGGAAGGTGACAATCCTCATGCAAACAACAACACTGACCAAATGATGAATGATGGAATGTTCAGAAACTTTATGCAGTTCATGCAACAACAGGTGAAAGCGGCTCCTGTCCAAAACGTAGGTGGAAACACTGAAAACTCTCGGCGGTCACCGCTAAACAGTTCAAGGAGCTGGGACCACCAGAGTTTAAGGGAGAGCCCAAAACCACTTATAGCGAAACATGGATAAAGCAGATCACCAAGATATTTGATGTCTTGGGATGCTCCGAGGAGCAAAAGGTTCCCTTTGCCGCCTTTATGTTGCGAGGAGAGGCAGATTACTGGTGGGAATCGATTAAGCGTACTCAACCTGCCGCACTGAAGATGTCTTGGGAGAAGTTCCAAGAGCTGTTCAACGACAAATACTTTCCGAAAGTATTCGTCACATGAAGGAGGTGGAGTTCATCAAATTGGAGCAGAATAATATGACCGTGTCGCAGTACGAGGCAAATTTGCTGAGTTGTCCCGGTTTGCGTCCCACTTGGTGGATAATGAAGAAAGAATGACGCGAATGTTTTTAAGAGGTTTGAAACCTGAGATACGTCAACATCTTATTTCTCATAAACTGTGTTTGTATTCAGATGTTGTGAATAGGGCTCAGTTAGTGGAGCGCGATAACGAGTCAACGCAACCAAAAGAGAGCAGTCGGCAAAATGATAATACCAGTGAGAGCAGTCATCGAAGCAGCGAGCGTGACAACAAGCGTGGAGGGAATCAACAGGCCAGAAATGGTAACCACTTCGGTGGTAATCAGGGCCAAAACAATAAGAATGGTCATTTCAAGAAGAGGAGATTCAACAATGATGGAAAGACGTCAGCACCAGCACCGTTGTTAAGGAAGGAGAACGACCACCTATCATATGTTTCAAATGCGGAGGGGAGGGGCACATCAGTCCAAACTGCGCGATGCCGTCTAAAGCATGTTATAATTGTGGAAGAGAAGGTCATTTAGCTCGATTTTGTCGTTTACCAAAAACAAATTCAGCCAGGATGGAGGCACCAAAGGCCGTCCCAGAAAAGTCAAAACCGGTAGTGCAAGGGAGAGCGTTTGTTGTGACCTCCCAGAAAGCAAGGAACCCGAATGAGGTCATCACGGGTAAGCTTATCATAAACTCTAACGAAGTCTATACTTTATTTGATACCGGTTCTACCCATTCTTTTATTTCTCCTACTTGCGCTCATCGATTAAATTTGATTCCGGAGAAATTAGACTTTGACTTATCTGTTGAAACTCCATTGGGAGAAACCTTCATTACATCCACGGTTTATAAGTCTTGTTTGGTTCAAGTTGGTACCCACACATTACCTGTCGATCTTATTTCATTAAAAATACTTGCATTTGACGTGATTCTAGGGATTGATTGGTTAACTACTCATCATGCAAAAATTGATTGTTTTCGTAAGGTTGTTAGCTTTCATATTCCTAATCGACCTATTATGCGAATTCAAGCAACCAAACCATTAAAATCAATCGCTGTCATCTCAAGCCATAAAGCTATTCGTTTATTGAAAAACGGATGTCAAGCTTTCTTAGCTCATGTCACGATCTAAACAAAAATACGTCAGTTTTGAATGATATTTCTATTGTTAATAAATTCCCTGACGTATTCCCTGAAGAACTTCCTGGCCTACCCCCAGAGCGTGAAATTGAATTTTGTATCGACCTTGAACCCGGTACAAAACCCATTTCCAAAGCCCCATATCGAATGGCTCCTATTGAACTTCAGGAGTTAAAGATCCAACTGCAGGAATTGTTAGACATTGGCTTTATTCGTCCTAGTACTTCTCCTTGGGGTGCTCCTGTTCTATTCGTGAAGAAGAAAGATGGAAGTATGCGACTTTGTATTGATTATCGGGAGTTGAATCATGTCACCATCAAAAATAGGTACCCATTGCCACGTATTGATGACCTGTTTGACCAGTTGCAAGGAGCACAATTCTTTTCAAAGATCGATCTTCGTTCTGGATATCATCAGCTGAAGGTTAGAACTGAGGATATTCCAAAGACGGCTTTTAGAACTCGGTACGGGCATTATGAATTCCTAGTCATGTCCTTTGGATTGACTAATGCTCCTGCTGCCTTCATGGATATGATGAACCGGGTATTCAAGGAATATTTGGATCACTTTGTGGTCGTCTTTATTGATGACATCCTTATTTATTCCAAAAGCCGTGAAGATCATGAGCAACACTTGAGGCTGGTACTCCAAAAGCTTCGTGAATACAAGCTTTATGCCAAGTTGAAGAAATGCGAGTTCTGGCTGGAGGAGGTAGCATTCCTTGGGCACGTAGTATCAAGTCGTGGAATATCGGTTGACCCGGCAAAGATTGAAGCTATTCAAAGCTGGGAGCAACCTAAATCAGTGACCGAAGTACGTAGCTTTCTTGGTTTAGCTGGTTATTATCGGAGATTCGTGGAAGGATTTTCTCGAATCGCTACTCCATTAACTCAGCTGACTCGGAAAGATACAAAGTTCGGTTGGAGCGAAGAATGTGAGCAGAGTTTTCAAGAACTCAAGAGGAGACTCATTTCAGCACCTGTTCTAACAATACCATCTGGCTCGGAGGGATTTGTCATCTACAGTGATGCTTCGAGCAAAGGGTTGGGATGCGTTCTCATGCAACATGGAAAAGTCATAGCCTATGCATCAAGACAACTCAAGGAATATGAGAGGAATTATCCTACTCATGATCTAGAGTTGGCAGCTGTTGTCTTTGCACTTAAAATTTGGAGGCATTACTTGTATGGGGAGAAGGTGGAGATCTTTACGGATCATAAAAGCCTCAAATATTTCTTCACTCAAAAGGAACTCAACATGCGACAACGACGTTGGCTTGAACTGTTGAAAGATTATGATCATACCATTCAATACCATCCTGGAAAAGCGAACGTGGTAGCTGACGCATTGAGTAGAAGATCATATGCAAGTACGAGTGCGATATTGTCAACACAAAGGCCCATTTTGTGTGACTTGCAAAGGATGGAGATAGAGTTAAAGACTCCAGGGACCCATGTGATGATGGCGAATATACGAGTAGAACCAACTTTAATCGATAAAGTTAAAGCTGCTCAAGCTACAGACCTGGAGCTGATGCGTATGAGGAAGAAAGTGCAAGAAGGTGCTATGCCGGAAGCAAGAATCGATGAAGAAGGAATACTTCGAGTCAACTCCAGACTTTGTGTTCCTAACAACCCTGATTTAAAGTATGAAATCATGATGGAGGCGCACAACACACCGTTTGCAATCCATCCTGGAAGTACCAAAATGTATCATGATCTTCGTCATACATTTTGGTGGAGCAATATGAAAAGAGAGATAGCGTTGTTTATCTCAAGGTGTCTAACTTGTCAACGAGTCAAAGCGGAGCATCAAGTACCAAAAGGTCCATTGCAACCACTTGAAATTCCAGAATGGAAGTGGGAGCACATTACCATGGATTTCGTTACCGGTCTTCCTAAGGTTTCTCAAGGTATTGATGCGATTTGGGTCATTGTTGATAGATTGACCAAGTCTGCTCATTTCTTACCGATACGAGAAACTTATACACTTGAACGTCTTGCTCGTATGTACATAAACGAGATTGTAAGACTGCATGGTATGCCAGTATCCATAGTTTCTGATCGAGACCCAAGATTCACTTCACGATTTTGGGTTAGTTTACAAAAAGCTATGGGCACAGATTTACGATTTAGTTCGGCATATCATCCTCAGACGGACGGACAATCAGAGAGGACTATTCAAACTCTAGAAGATCTATTAAGACTCTGTGTCTTTGACTTCAAGGGAAGTTGGGACAAGTTCTTACCATTGGTGGAGTTTTCCTACAACAACAGTTATCAAGCAAGTATTGGCATGGCTCCATTCGAAGCATTGTATGGAAGAAAATGTCGTTCTCCAGTATGCTGGGATGAGGTGGGTGAAGCAACGTTGTTGGGACCGGAGTTGGTACGTATGACTACAGAAAAGATTCAAACGATCCGACAACGTATAAAAACCTCACAAGATCGACAAAAAGAGTTATGCTGATCTTCATCGAAAGGATGTGGAATTTGATGTAGGAGATCATGTGTTCTTACGTGTTGCTCCATGGAAAGGAGTTACGAGATTTGGAAAGAGAGAAAAGCTCAATCCTCGATTCATCGGTCCATTTTTAATCCTCGATCGAGTAGGAACTGTGGCTTATAGACTCGCTTTACCGCCAAGTATGTCTCGTGTTCATAACGTTTTTCACATATCCATGTTACGCAAATATGTGAAAGACCGGAACCACATTATTGAGTTAGAACCGGACGAAATAGCGGAGGATTTGACGTATGAAGAAGTTCCTGTTCAAATCTTGGATAAGAAGGAACATATTCTACGCTCCAAGGTTATACCTCAAGTCAAAGTTTTGTGGAGAAACCACGATGTTGAGGAAATGACTTGGGAGTTAGAATCTGAAATGAAATTAAGGTATCCTTACCTCTTCGACATACCAGGTACGTACCCTAATTTCGAGGGCGAAATTTCATAAGAAGGGGAGGTTGTAAGACCCCAACTTTTATAAATAGAGATGAAATTTCTATAAATATTATTTTTGAATATTATGGAGTTAATTTGATATAATGTTATAGAGTTGGGTAATATTTATAAATTTTACAAAGTACGCAAGTTGTTATATAATATTCGATTGGTCGGGGAATATTCATTTTAACAGGGAATATTCGTACAACGACACAATCATTGGTGGACCCCACAACAAAATTATTGTCGGATTGAGAAAACGACAAAAATATGTTATTAAAAATAACGGCGGAAGTTTTATCATTGTTACTGTTGAACTACTCGGTAGTAAAAGTACAGTAATACGTGTGGTTGCATAGTAGCACACGGTATTGATTATTAATGCTTATGTGAGAAGTCACTCAGTTTGATTCCATTATTGTCAGTTAATAATATGAATTATTTAGCGATAATGACGTTTTGTTTTATTCGTATTATTAACGTAATAAAACAGAATCATCTTTTTATTTAAAATAGAATACTTTATTAAAGTTATTCTATAAATAGAATATATTATATTTTATTTAAAAGATTTTTCTTTAAATATGGACCGTCAGATTAAAGTAATCAATCTGGATCGTTCATGGATTAGTTACTATGCATTCTATTTTTCTATAAATAGCAGCTCATTCCTTCATTATTTCTTACGAATTCACTGAACTCTAGAGAGAGAAACTATAGAGAGAAACTATAGAGAAAAATTATATAGAGAGAGAAGAAGAGTATTCTGCTACTTAACTACTTCCTTACTTCAGCTCTTCTTTAAAACGGTAAGGGGTGTTATTCTTTCTTATTCATGAAGAGAACTGTTGTTATTCCATTTCTTATTATTCTGTTGGAATAACCTGTATACGCGGTCTACCCTATACTTGGTGACATTCTTCTATTATTCTGTTGGAACATCCTGTCTGTGTGTTTTACACCGGACCTGGTTCCGTTTTTATTATTATTCTGTTGGAACACCCTGTCTGTGTGTTTTATACCGGACCTGGTTCCGTCTTGTTATTATTCTGTTGGAACATCCTGTCTGTGTGTTTTACACCGGACCTGGTTCCATTATTTATTATTCTGTCGGAATATCCTGTCTGTGCATTTACGCCGGACCTGGTTCCATTATTTATTATTCTGTCGGAATATCCTGTCTGTGCGTTTACGCCGGACCTGGTTCCATTAGTTATTATTCTGTTGGAATAACCTGTCTGTGCAGTCTATCGCATGCATGGTGATTTTTTTTGTTATTTCATTTTTTATTGTACTCAGTTGGTTAAGTTTTGACTTCTATACTCCATGAAATTTGTGGAATATCCTTTATAATTGCGTTTCATCCAGTATCTTTTCATAAAAATATTCTTCTAAGCATTCTTGAATTTTACTCCACAAAGCAGTATCACGTTGACAATTTGGACGTTATTAATTCTTGGATAAATTAATTCTTGAACTTGTTTTATTGAATTCTTATATCATTGTCCTCATCCTCATGTTTATAAAATGTTGAAAGTCATCTGTGGCCTGTAGTGCATAGATGGACTTGGTATGATTATGACCAGGGATTATTCGGTATAATCATGACCGTAATGTTACAAATGATGTGGTAAAAGTCCTCATTGGCTCGTAGTGCATTGATGGACAGTTGTTGGCATGATCATGACCATTAATGAATACACGAATATCCTTGGCCGTAGTGCAGGGGTGATTCGATGATGTGGATTATTTTATTAAGCTGAGTCCCAGTGATAACAGTGTTGAAAAACCTTTTAAATCATAAAAGATAGTAGAGTTTATTTTCTACTTGACTCTTTTAATGGATTGCTTGTTCCGCTGCAGTTAAACTTGATGTCTATTATATTTTATCAGTTTAACATTGTTGAAGGCTAATGATAATTTATTTTGCATTATCTTAGTCATAATATTTCTTACTGGGCTAGTTGAGCTCACCCTTTCTTTCACTGTTCTCTTCAGGAAATGAGAACGTAGCTGGGGCAGGTCGGGGAACGGAGTGATGGTTCGAATGATAGTATTAGTTAGTAGTCCTCACTATTCTATGTAATAGTGTGTTAATAAATGAAATGAGGACTCCTTTTGAGTATGAATACTCTCTAGAAGATAATATTTGTATTCAAACTCGCAGTTTATGTTTTGTCGTATTGTACACGACAGATGTATTAGTAAGTTGTATTTGTATTCTGTACTTTGTATCTGACGACCCAAGATGGGTGATGTATACCTAATTTTTGGGGCGTCACATTATGAATATGATGATACTTAATATAACGGAAGTATATTTATCCCTTATAATAACTATACCTTTCGCTTATATTTATAAACACGCAAGATCATATTAATTTAGAGAATGTTCATTAGTTTTTACTATAGTTCTAAAAAAGAGTCTTGGTAAAGTTTTAAATTTTGATAAAAAAATTCCACAAATACCTCTAAATTATTAATTATTTAATTTAATATATATTAATCATATAATAAATAAATTTTGATGATGGATGTAACAGAAAAATGATCATAAACCCACGATTCTCCAGTTAATTAGGCATTATGGTTAATTTATATAATATATATTTGAATTGTCTAATCCTTTGTTGCTGGAAGTGTTCCTTAAATGGAAGATTAGTCTGGATGGTAGGATACATGACTTTTTTAAAAAATAGGATCAATTACATATTTTATTACATTTTTAAAAATAATTATAACAATAGTTCACTCATAAAATATTTACATAATTAATACACTTTTATATTTATTTACAATATTAGTGCAATTAGGATTCCTTAATTTAGAGAATTAGTATGTAATTAAGATTCATTATTTTAGGGGATTAATATTGATTTACTTATTAAATTAAGTAATTAATAAGTAAATTATATAGCACACCTTCTCTTTCCTTAATAAAAATCACGCTTCCTTCGCCCTTGTTAGTCTTCTCCTCCTCCACCATTAACAGTCCCAACTTGTTAACGCCATCCTCCGCCCTCCTCCACCATTAACGCCCTTCTCCTCCGCCCTCCTCCACCATTAACCTAAACAGTCCCCATCCTCCGCCTGGCCTCTTCCACCATTAACGCCCTTCTCCTCCGCCCTTCTCCACCATTAACGCCCTTCTCCTCCGCCCTCCTCCGCCCTCCTCCACCATTAACGCCCTCCTCCACCATTAACCTAGATAGTCCCAACTTGTTAACGCCATCCTCCACCTGTGATTTTTTCATAGTACAGTTGCTGTGATTTTTTTATAATACAGTTGGTAGCCAAACATTCATACCAAGGTAACCAATTCAGTGTTATTAGGTTTTTAATTTATTTTTAAAAAATCTATTATAGATTTTTTTTATTTAATAGTGCAGTTGGTAGCTAACACTTTATACAAATGTAACAAATTCAGTTTTATTGGGTTACCAATTAATTAAAAAAAATATATTGTAGATTTTTTTTATAATGTAGTTGGTAGCCAAACCTTAATACAAAGGTAACCAATTCAGTTTTATTGGGTTACCAATTAATTATAAAAAATCTATTATAGATTTTTTTTTTTCATAGTGCAGTTGGTAGTCAAATTTTAATACAAATGTAACCAACAAAAACTAAAATTGTTACTGTAACGACCCCAAAACAGATCCATTCCATCCAACCTATTCTGAGTCGCCAAATACATGGTACAGAAAACAACTACAACTTTATTACAATAATTGTTGTGCAAAATACAACAACACATATGCTGTGAGTTTGGATACAAATATATACCAAATGTGACTCATGTCCCAACCGTGGATAACACCTCACAATGACACCTTACATAAAGGTATAGTCAAAAACTGTTTTAGAAATGAGAATCTTTGGGAAGTGCTCAAGGAAACCTTTGTACATGGGAGGTCATGCTTCTAAGTTATGAAAGATATCATATGGCCACAGAATTATCCTTGGTTGACCCAATAGACCCTAAAGAAAACGAGAATATTACTATTATATTCTTCCCAATGGTGAGTCTTCTCTTGACTTATCATTATCTCCACTGTCTCTAATTGAGAATTATACTTCAAACAAACACCAAGATTATATAGGTAGTGCTCGTAAATATACTCAGCAAGTGGATGAGCACAATCCTGTCTTATGATGACACGAGGTTGTATGTCATTAGACATCTTGTATGATAGTGGCAAAACACCCTTCCAACGTTGGGTTCGCTTCACCATAGATGATTCACCAAATATAACTCCTAAATGATGACCACCGTTCTATTCCCCTGTTACCCCCGCTCGACCCAGCTACACTCTTATTACCTGAAAGGAATTGTGAACAGAAGGGTGAGCACAACTAGCCCAGTAAAGAATATCATGACTAAGGATAAATAAATTATCAACAGTCTTCATCAGTAATAAATTAGAGATTTAGAACATATGGTAGATGATAAAATTTTTTAACCATAGTTGCAGCGAAACGTACAATCCATTAGAAGAGTCAAATAGACCATAAAGTCTATTATCTTCTCCATGTTAAAAATCCATCAACAATATTTTATCCCTGTAACATCACTCAACAGTTCCTTTCCACAATCATATGAATAACTCATAATCATAATTGTGATTCTAAATTTTTCTTCGCACCCAGGACGAAGAATATTTTCATCACCTGCCTTTACCTGAAACATCAAAGATCATGGTTATACCAAATCATAGTTCCTGTTCATAATCATACTAATAAATCCATCTTTGCACTACGGCCAAAGATATTCAACAACAGTTCATCTTTGCACTACAGGCCAAAGATATTCATCAACAGGCCATCTTTGCACTACAGGCCAAAGATATTCAACAACAGTTCATCTTTGCACTACAGGCCAAAGATATTCATCAATAATTCATCTTTGTACTACGGCCAAAGATATTCATCAACAATTCATATTTGCACTACAGGCCAAAGATATTCCTCAACAGTTCATATTTGTACTACAGGCCAAATATATTTATCAACATTTCATATTTGCACTACAGGCCAAATATATTAATATCTCAAAGAAATATATAATCATTTCAGAATTTATATAAATAATAATTATAACCATGTTGATCATTTCACCTTTGCACTTAAGCTAAAGATATTCAATTATAAATTCAATAGTCATGATCATACCAGTCAACAATTCAACTTTGCACTACTGGCCAAAGAGAACCCATAGTCATGATCATACCAATAATTTACCCATCTTTACACTCAAGCGAAAGAGAATTTCAACATCAAGGCTATAAAAATGTTATATATGATAATAAAAATAATATGATCAAAACATGGATTTAATTTCAAGAGCAATATTCATAAATCAACTATAATTTGGTTAAAAAAAGAAACTAATTTTGTCGTGAATAGTAACTCGTGAATAGTAACTCATAAATAGTAACTCGTGAATAGTAACTCATGAATAGTAACCCCGATATGAAAAAGGTAGAAATTCCACAATAATATACATACCAATATTTCGGTATAACGATATTGAAAGAATAATATTTCTTAAGCTTATAAACAATTTATTTAAATTGTTTACACTTTACTAATTAATGCATTTAATCATCATAAATTGCTAACTCTTAAGATTTCATCATCAATAACCAAAACCCTCATCAAAGATCTGCATATACCTCATATAAGATTCTCAAGCTATAAAATCCTATTTTCTAATTTTCTTACTTCACATAACATATTTAATTCATTTACTCATAACTAGTCTATTTTCATGAAAAATACCAAATCAGTTCCAAAAATATTTCTTTTCTGAGATTTAGCATAATATAGTCCCATACTAAACATATATTTTTCTCAGAATTTTTAAAACTCATTTACTATTTTTCATATGGCCAAAATCGCTGAATATTTAGACATTTATCATAAATTGTACTTTTATCCAAAAATTCTGAAATTCACAGAGTACACTAATATTATATAGATATACTTTCAATAATAATTTCATCAATTTTGGAGTTAACCACAAGGAGTTATAAGCGGTTACTTTTAAAATAGCCTTTCCCCGTAAAATTCATAACTCTTAATCTATACATCCAAAAATCATCATTTTTGGACACAATCAATAAAACTCATCAACATATCATTTCAAATTTTTCCAAATTTTTCTAAAGTTCAAAAAAATTACGAAACTGAAAATCATAACAACCCTTAAAATCCCTTACTATCCCTTACCTCAAAAGTGCAGTATTTCTGACTGGAATGCAAAGCCGAAGGAAACTTGCACTGAATAGCAACTCTCAAAGTATCTAAATACTCAGAAAATATGCTTCATAATATAGAGAGAGAAAGAGAGAAAGCTTATGTTTCTGGTGTGATTTTCAATTCTAACTTAGCCCTCTATTTATAAGAAAATGTTAGCACGTCGAAGGAGACTTAACCTGCAACCTGATGGCTTTACCTGTTACTATTCAAGCCTACCACATTTGAATAAAAATCTCAACATATTTCTTCACCAACCAAGAGTGGGGCCCACTAATTTTAGAATTTTTCACCAAAATGATTAACTCCGAAAATTCAACAATTTCTGAATCAGTCATCTCGTAAAATTCATAACAAATCATACGTTCATTTTTAACAGTTTAAAATTTGTGGACATATACTCAACTTATATATGTATAACATATCCAAATATTACCACGATCTAACGGTCGGATTAAAAATTATAACCCTCGCAAAATATCTCAAAAATCCTAATTTGATTTTTAATACCTCCGTTCCGACAAAAATACAGATAAAACACCTCAACATTAACTCCTTCATTTTTAACCACAAAAATATATCCCTCATTTATATCCACATAAAATAAATATTTCCTTATCATATGAATCAATAATTAATTATTCACAAATAATATTACAGAGTCACAATTATGACAATCAGGCCGTTCCTAGGAAATAGGGGGCTTTCCAATAAGAATTTCTCCTTACTGGCGCACAATTAGATGTCCAAACCTCTCTTTAGACAGAACTTTTTAGACATTGCCAATAATGCTATCTAATAATATTATTCAAATAATATGAATTATTGATCTGATAAAGGAAAATACTGTGCAGCAACAATTATTGAATCAATAAAATAAAATATTGAACAGTAACTACTATAACAATTATTGAGTAGTGCCTTCTTACGTAAGAATCAATAATTTCAAAAATACTGTGCAATACCGTGTGCTACTGTGCAATAACGCGTATTACTGTATTTTAACCACTGGGTATTTCAACAGTGTTAACGGTAACAACTACACCGTTATTTGTAAAAACTCAAATTTATCGTTTTCTTCATCCGACAGTTATTCTGTTATGGGGCCCACAAATGACTGCGCCGTCGTACGAATATTCCCCGACAGAAAGAATATTCCACGATCAAACGAATATTCCCCGACAACAATGAATATTTTATAACCACTTGTGTATTTTGAAAAAAAATTCATATATCACCCTTAACTTTAACTTTTATCAATTTAACCATTTACTGAATAGTAATTATAACAAAAAATTGAATACTTTTATTTCATAAAATTCGGGGTCTTACAGTTACGTTTGAAAGTTTTGGTTACCAACTGCACTGAAATTTCTCTTGATTACCCACAAAAACTAAAATAGTTACCTTTGTATAAATATTTGGATACCAACTGTACTAAAATTTATATTTTTCTCCTTTTAATTTCTGGACTAAATTAACCTTCGTCATAATGGCAACTGTGGCCGTAATAGATGAGGAGATCGGCGTCCATGGTGTTGAAGCGGCGGCGAAGGGGAGGAGGAAGATGACGTTGCCAAACTTTGAATATTTAAATTTTAATTATTATTTTTGAATTTGAATTTGTTGTTAGATCCAAGATATTTGAATTTAAATTATTAATTATAGTAGTTATTTCTCCTTGATTTTAGGTTTCCTTATTATTATGAATTGAATCCTAATTGCATATTAATTCCCTAAATTAAGGAATCCTAATTTCACTAATATTGTAAATAAATATAGAAAGTGTATTAATTATGTAAATATTTTATGAGTGCACTAATAGTGTAATTACTTTCTAAAAGTTGTATATTATTATAAAGAGCCCTTTAAAATATGTAGGGATGATCGCTGCAAAAAATATGGGTCTCCAACTAATTGTATAGGAGTCCTTATACATGAACATGTTTATTGGACCAGAATATTGGATATTTTTAAAATATTTTTGCTTGCGACTTCTAAAAAATATATAGTATTTATTCCAACTGAAATTTTTATAAATTATAGCGTTTTAGGCGTAATTTGGATACATATACAAAAACATAATTATACAAACAGTACAACTCTATTCTTATATATGTATTTAAATTATATTTAAAATATTATAATTTATAAAAATTTTAATTGAAATAAATACTATATCTATCCAAACTTTTGTGAATGCTATTAAAAGGACGAATAGGCAAGGTCCTTCCGTATCTACCAGGCTACCAGCTGTACATGCACAAGCCCGATGCGTAACTACTCCTATATTACTCCACACTTGTGATGTGAACACTCTACGCCGTATCATGAACAGTTGGGCATTAATTTGGGCATGGGACCCAGTTGCTAGTTCGACCGGACCAAATATTGATGCCTACTGGACTAGAATACGTAAGCATTAATGATGTGTATTATTTAAGACACGGAAAAGTCTAGGAGGACAGGTTTCCATCTATTTTCTACATGTATTTAAATAACACACCTAAAAAATAAAAATGGACGATTCATAGCTCCATAAACCAGAGATCCTAATGCTATTTAATCATGCATTCAATTTTATTTGGATCTGGCAGTGATTTCAACACCCCCCCCTCCACCCCCTCCCCACCGCACCCCCCACCCCACTCTCCCACCCCCACAACCACAACCACAACCACAATCACAATCACAATTTTATTTAGATCTGGCAGTGATTTCAAACCCCCCCTGCGGAAGGATAGTTAAGACACACCTAAAAATTGACGATTCATAGCTCCACAAACCAGAGATCCTAATGCTATTTAATCATGAATTCAATTTTATTTGGATCTGGCAGTGATTTCAAAATTCTCAGAGATAGAACATGATGTGGCCATTTCCCATTTTAATTTCCAAATAAATATTTATAAATAATTAATCAAACAATTACAAGAGCTTATACCGTAACCCAAATATTTACATTATAATGACATGATTTGGCAATAACATTAGTTATATGTATATATAATAATTGAATTGAAGGTTCCCAAATATGGCTGGAATATGGACAAATTAAGGAGCAAGTGGAATCATGGAAACCGTTTGTAAATGATGTGCATGAGAAGAGTGGTGTATTCTTTTGTCAGCTTTGGCATACGGGCCACGTATCTCTTGATTATAATCAAAATAAATTGATTTTTGACTGGGAAAGCCATTTATATTCATGCGGTAAGATTTAATTATTCATAATGGATTATTTTTACTTTACCCCCTCATGTTTCATTTGTTCATATTTTCTTCCTCAAAGTTGAGCGTTTAAATTCAAAAGCAATATATATTCTTACGTACCTGGCATACCAAACATTTTACAAACACTACTTCCCTTACATAAATGAAGAAATTCTTTTAAATTTAAATGTAAGTCTAATTTCGGAGCAAAATAAATATTTTGGAACGAATAGAGCACTTTAAAGTTAATAAATATTTTTTAAAAGATAAATTAATGTTCCTGATCGATCTGTTTATTGCGTGCTGCTTGTGGCTGGGGAAAAAAGATTCATTACCAAATGTTGAGAGTGAACTGTCTCCTCACCAACTCACAACTGACGGTATCAGTTGTTTAATTAATGATTTTAGAGTTGCTGCTCGCAATGCCATGGAAGCCGGTAAAGACAGCTATCTCTTTTCTTAGCTATTTGATGCATACATGTTCTAAACATGCTCATAACTTGGTGGAGAAATCACCAAAACTCTAATAGTTGTTTTAATTTAATTAGTAGAGCAATATTATATTTAATTTGTAAGTGAATATTTGGCCTTGAAGTATCAATTCCAAAATAATTTTTTATATTTTTTAATAATTATATTCCATTATATATAGTTACCAAATTATAGAAGGTTGGCATGGGCGTTGCATTTTAGCCCAGTAAGTTGTTTCTTCCAACATGGACGTTGCTATTACCTCCGTTTTAGAATATAAGATCATTTGGTCTTGTATTTTGAATAATTTTATGTGCATTAACAATTGTACACTATGTGCATTGATAGAGAGAAAACAACAAATATCATAAACATTTAATAAGACCCGATCAGATCTAGATATATATTTCAAAGTCCTTCAATTTTATCGGATTTTGTGAGGTTCAAATAATAAAGTAAAATGGTGTAAAACCCTTCAGAATTCAGATCGAGAACATAGTATGAATTTTTTTGAAAATACTATAAGATTCGATGGAATCGAGGTCCAAGCACTAAACGGGTACTTGATTGAGCGCTTCATGAGTGATCAAGCAAACAAAAGAACCGATGAATATGGTGGGAGCTTGGAGAATCGATGTCGCCTTGCACTACAAGTAATAGAAGTAATATCCCATGAGGTTGGAGGTGATAGAGTTGGAATAAAACTCTCTCCATGTTATGACCCTAATGGAGCCCTAGACTCCGGTATGACAAATGAGCTAAATAAACTCTGGATTTTGTACATTAATATGGTTAGGGGTGTAAGCCGAGCTGAGTAGAGTAGCTCGGTACTCGACTCGAGATCGGTTCAAAAATATGATCCAAATCTCGAATTCGAATTTAATTCGAGTCGAATCTAATCTATACTCGTTTTTTGTTTAATGATACATGAGTCGAATTCGAGTATATCAGTATTTGCTCAGATTAGGGTTTGAGTTTTTCATTTTTTTCTCGAACCATATACTCGATACCTGCTCAATGGATCATATTTGAATACTGGTCTGATTCATATTAATAAGCTAAATATGTGATATTTGTATCAATATTTATAATTTATAAAGTGTAGTATTAAATTGTGTAAACTTGTACTTGAATAAATCAATGAATTGATTATCAATTTGTATTACATTCTTTGTAATTTCTTTATATAAATAAAAGTAAAAAACTTTTGTATATAAACCTTAGTTCAATAGTCAATTTAGTATGTAGTGGTTCAGTATTAAGTGAAATGGTTCATATTCGAAACTCGATTTGAAGGCTCATGAGTAACTCGTTTTGTAAACGGGTCGAGTACTTACGAGCCGATCGAGTATGTCTGAGTAATGATCCGAGTCGAATATGGCGTAAAATTAGAAATCTTTTATCGAATCCGAGTCAAATTGAGCTCAATTTTTTTGAGTCGAGCTGAATTTGAGCATTATAGTGTTCGCTGAGATTCGATTCGTTTACACCCCTAAATATGGTGGAAAAAAGGTACGTAAAGACATCCTGTTAACGCCAAGTTTCGTTCACCAAATCCAAGCGCTCGCTTGGTGGTGAAGATGCTCAAGGAGTTAGTTTGCTTTGTTATAAAAAAAGAAGGATTGGAGAAGAAGAAGAAGAAGCGAATCAAAAGCATAATTAGCGGTGGGTTAGGGCAACACCATCACTGAGAAAGCAGGAATAAATGTTTTCGTTGTGGGGTTGGTCTATTCAGAGCATATAAGCCGTGGAAATCAGACCTAAATCGTGGAAATCAGACCATATCAGAGCAAATCGTAGAAATCAGACCCAAATCGTGGATTTTAAGAGTTGGCGATCGATGGGAGGGGATTTTAGTGCATAAACCGTGTAAAGGACCCACAGAGGAGGAGAGATACACTCATAGTTTTCAGGTAAGTGAGAGAAACTGTAAGACCCCAACTTATTAATGAATAAAATCAAATTTTCTCTAAATATTATTGTGAATAATAAGGGGTTAATTTGATATAATACTTTGGTTATGGGTGAAATGTGCAAATTTTGCAAAATAAGCAAGTGGTTATAAAATATTTATTTTTGGTCGGTGAATATTCGGTTGGTCGTGGAATATTCTTGCTGTAGGGGAATATTCGTACGACGACGCAGCCTTGTGTGGGCCCCATAACGGAAAGCGATTGGATGAAGAAAACGACAAGTATAAGTTGTTTATAAATAACGGCGTAGTTGTTACCGTTAATACTGTTGGAATATCCGGTGGTTAAAATACAGTAGCACACGGTATTGCACCAATTATTGATTCTTACGTAAGAAGGCACTACTCAATAATTGTTACAGTAGTTATTATTCAATATTTTATTTTATTGATTCAATAATTGCTGCGTTGATATTTTATATTATTGTTGTTTCAATAATTGTTGCTGCACAGTATTTTCATTTATCAGATCAATAATTCATATTATTTGAATAATATTATTAGATAACATTATTGGCAATGTCTAGAAAGTTCTGTCTAAGGAGAGGTTTGGTCATCTAATTGCGCGCCAGTAAGGAGAAATCCTTATTGGAAAGCCCCCTCTTTCCTGGGAACGGTCTGGTTGTCATAAATGTGATTCTGTAATATTATTTGTGAATAATTAATTATTGATTCATATGATAAGGAAATATTTATTTTATGTGGATATAAATGAGGGATATATTTTTGTGGTTAAAAATGAAGGAGTTAATGTTGAGGTTTTTGTCAGTATTTTTGTCGGAATGGAGGTATTAAAAATCAGGGTTTTTGAGATAGTTTGCGGGGGTTATAATTTTTAATCCGACCGTTGGATCGTGGTAATTTTTGGATATGTTATACATATATAAGTTGAGTATATGTCCACAAATTTTGAACCGTTAAAAATGAACGTATGATTTATTACGAATTTTACAAGATGACTGGTTCAGAAATTGTTGAATTTTCGGAGTTTATCATTTTGATGGAAAATTCTAGAATTGGTGGGCCCCACTTGTGGTTGGTGAAGAAATGTGCTGAATTATATTTCAAATGTGGTGGGTGGGAATAGTAGCAGGTAAAGCCATCAGGTTGCAGGTCAAACCTACTAAAATTTTCCTATAAATAGAGGGCTAAGTTAGAATTGAAAATCACACCAGAAACAAGTTTTCTCTCTTTCTCTCTCTAGATTATTGAGTGTATTTTGTGAGTATTTAGATACTTTGAGAGTTTCTATTCATCAGAGCAAGTTTCTTTCAGCCTTATACCGGTATTCCGACCAGAAGTACTGATATTTTGAGGTAAGGGATATTATTTTCTTCTTAAATGATATTATTTTCTTCAATATCATTATGCTGAAATATTGATATGAGTTTTTATCAAATTTGGAACTTTTTGTGTCGGGGGTTACTATTCACGTATACGGCACTATTCACGTATACGGCACTATTCACGAATACGGCACTATTCACCGAAAAATAAAATTTTCCCTTTTTGTCCAAGATGTCTATTATGGTTACTATCTTTGATTGTATCCATGTTTTGATCTTTATTTTTGAATTCTGCTTCACAATTGATTATTATGAAGTATTATTGATCTTGGATAAACTGTTATACGAATCCCTAATATTTGTCCTTCTGTCTCACTGGATTCGTTCTCTTTAAGATATTTTTCATCATCCTCAGTCCTAAATGATGATATTACTGAATATCTTTGGCCTGTAGTGCAAAGATGTATAATTACTTGATGAATATCTTTGGCCTGTAGTGCAAAGATGAACAGGTGTTGAGATGAACATGACCGACTGATGATACAAATGAATATCTTTGGCCTGTAGTGCAAAGATGAATATTTGGTTAAAGATGATTATTAATTGATGTTACAGGGATAAAATATTGATGATGGACTTTTAAATCTTAGAAGATAGTAGAATTCTTTCTCTACTTGACTCTTCTAATGGTTTGCTGTTTCCGCTGCAGTTGTTGATCTAAAACTTGTTGTCGATTATATTTTATCAGATTTTTCCCTGTTGAAGACTAACGATAATTTGTTGTATATTATCTTAGTCATAATATTCTTTACTGGGCTAGTTGAGCTCACCCTTTTCCTTTTTGTTCCATTTTTCTTCTCAGGAGGTGAGAACATAGCAGGATCTAGTCGGGGTATGGAGTGATGGTTCTAGAAAGATGTTTTAGCAGTCCTCACTATTTCTGTAAAATAGTGTTTGAATAATTGTAATGAGGATTTATTTGAGTGTGGATATTGTCTAGAAGATAATATTTGTATTTAAACTCACAGTATGTGTTGTCGTATTTTGCACGACAATTGTATTATTGAAGTTGTAGTTTGCTTTCTGTACCATGTATTTGGCGACTCAGAATGGGTGTTGTATACCTATTTTGGGGGCGTCACAGTTGGTATATTCCTCTTGTAAACAACGTTACCGAGTAAACGATGAATGATGGAATGTTTAGGAGCTTTTTGCAGTTCATGCAAAATCAGACGAGGGAGACTCGTGTGCAGAATACGGGTGGAAATGATAACAATGCGCGGTTTGTCACAGCTAAGCAGTTCAAAGAATTGGGACCACCAGAATTTAAGGGAAAGCCGGATCCGATCATGGCGGAAACGTGGGTCAAGCAAATTATCAAGATATTTGATGTCTTGGGATGCACGGAGGAACAGAAGGTTCCATTCGCCACATTTATGTTCCGCGGTGAGGCAGACTACTGGTGGGAGTCTGTGAAGCGTACCCAGCCTGACGCACTCAACATGTCCTGGGAAACATTTCAAAAACTGTTCAATGACAAGTACTTTCCTGAAAGTATTCGTCATATGAAGGAGGTTGAGTTTATTAGACTGGAACAAAACAACATGACGGTGTCCCAGTACGAGGCGAAGTTTGCAGAGTTATCCAGGTTTGCACCTCATTTGGTCGAAAATGAGGAACGAATGACAAGGATGTTTCTGAGAGGTCTAAAACCCGAGATTCGGCAATATCTTATCTCTCATAAATTTTCTTTATATTCAGATGTTGTAAACAGGGCTCAATTATTAGAGCGAGATAATGAGTATGTGCAACCGAGGGACCACAACCAGGGTCATACCGGTGGCGGCAGTCATCGAAGCAATGAAAACCAGCAGGGAGGAAAACATTCGGACAAAAGCGGTAACCACTCTGGTGGTAATCGTGGTCGTGATAATAGAAGGAGCGAGTCGGGAGGAGATTTCAAGAAGAGAAGGTACAACAATGATAACGTGAAGACGTCAGCACAAACATCAACTGTTTCTAGGGGAGGAGAACGACCACCGGTCGTATGTTACAAATGTGGGAAAGAGGGACATATCAGCCCAAACTGCCCACAACAATCCAAGGTATGTTATAACTGTGGAAAGGAAGGTCATATAGCTCGAGAGTGTTCTGTAGCAAAACCAAGTTCAGCGGGGATGGTGACTCCAAAAGTTATCCCGGATAAGTCGAAATCAGCGGTTCCTGGAAGGGCGTTTGTCGTGACTGGCCAAAACGCGAGAAACCCGAACGAGGTGATCACGGGTAAGCTAATCTTGAATTCTTGCGAAGTTTATACTTTACTAGATACCGGTTCTACCCATTCTTTTATCTCTCCTGCTTGTGCTCAACGTTTAAACTTGACTCCGAAGAAATTGGACTTTAACTTATCTGTTGAAACTCCGTTGGGTGAAACCTTCGTTACATCTACAGTTTATAAATCTTGCATGATCCAAGTTGGCACTATCACATTACCTGTTGATCTTATCTCTTTAAAGATACTTGCTTTTGATGTGATTTTAGGAATTGATTGGTTAACCACTCATCATGCTAAAATTGATTGTTTTCGTAAGGTTGTTAGTTTTCATATTCCTAACCAACCTGTCATACGAATTCAAACTACTAAACCACTAAAATCAGTCACTGTCATATCAAGCCACAAAGCTATTCGTTTATTGAAAAACGGATGTCAAGCTTTCTTAGCCCATGTTATGGATTTGAACAAAGACAAGTCAGATTTGAATAATATTTCTATTGTTAGAGAATTTCCGATGTATTTCCTGAAGAACTTCCCGGTCTACCCCCGGAACGAGAAATTGAATTCTTTATTGACCTTGAACCCGGTACAAAGCCCATTTCTAAAACCCCATATCGAATGGCTCCTATTGAACTTCAGGAGTTAAAAGTCCAACTACAGGAGTTGTTGGACATCGGTTTTATTCGTCCTAGTACGTCTCCTTGGGGTGCTCCTGTTTTATTCGTAAAGAAGAAAGACGGGAGTATGCGACTTTGTATTGACTATCGAGAATTGAACCATGTCACCATCAAGAATAGGTATCCGCTACCTCGCATTGATGACCTGTTTGACCAGTTGCAAGGAGCACAATTCTTTTCAAAGATCGATCTTCGTTCTGGATATCATCAGCTGAAGATTAAAACTGAGGATATTCCAAAGACTGCCTTCAGAACTCGGTACGGGCATTATGAATTCTTAGTAATGTCTTTTGGATTGACTAATGCTCCTGCTGCCTTCATGGATATGATGAACCGTGTATTCAAAGAATATTTGGATCAGTTCGTTGTTGTCTTTATTGATGACATCCTCATCTATTCCAAAAGCCGTGAAGATCATGAGCGCCATTTGAAGCTGGTACTGCAAAGGCTTCGTGAAAACAAGCTATATGCCAAACTGAAGAAATGCGAGTTCTGGCTTGAGGAAGTAGCATTCCTTGGGCACGTGGTGTCAAAACATGGAGTATCTGTCGACCCGGCGAAGATTGAAGCCATACAAAGTTGGGAGCAACCGAAGTCGGTAACCGAAGTACGTAGCTTTCTGGGCTTAGCTGGTTATTATCGGAGATTTGTGGAAGGATTTTCTCGAATCGCTACTCCGTTAACTCAGCTGACTCGGAAAGATACAAAATTCGTATGGAGTGAGGAATGCGAGAAGAGTTTCCAAGAACTCAAGAGGAGACTCATTTCGGCACCTGTTCTGACAATACCATCTGGTTCGGATGGATTTGTTATCTACAGCGATGCTTCAGGCAAAGGGTTAGGATGTGTTCTCATGCAACATGGGAAAGTCATAGCCTATGCCTCACGACAACTCAAAGAATATGAGAGGAATTATCCTACTCATGATTTGGAGTTGGCAGCAGTCGTTTTTGCGTTGAAGATCTGGAGACACTACCTGTATGGGGAGAAAGTGGAGATCTATACAGATCATAAAAGCCTCAAATATTTCTTCACCCAAAAGGAACTCAACATGCGGCAGCGACGTTGGCTCGAGCTGTTGAAAGATTACGATCATACCATCCAATATCATCCTGGAAAAGCAAACGTAGTAGCTGACGCATTGAGTAGAAGATCATATGCGGGTACGAGTGCAATGTTTTTAACACAAAGGCCCATTTTGTATGACTTGCAAAGGATGGAGATAGAGATGAAGGCTCCAAGTACCCACATGATGATATCAAATATACGAGTAGAACCGACTTTAATCGATAAAGTTAAAGCTGCTCAAGCTACGGATATAGAGCTGATGCGTATGAAGAAGAAAGTGCAAGAAGGTGCTATTCCAGAAGCAAGAATCGATGAAGAAGGAATACTTCGAGTCAACTCCAGACTTTGTGTTCCTAACGATTTTGACTTGAAGCATAGAATAATGATGGAGGCACACAACACACCGTTTGCAATCCATCCTGGGAGTACCAAAATGTATCACGATCTTCGACATACATTTTGGTGGAGCAATATGAAAAGAGAGATCGCGGAGTTTATCTCGAGATGTTTAACTTGTCAACGTGTAAAAGCGGAGCATCAAGTACCAAAGGGTCCATTGCAACCACTTGA
The DNA here is from genome assembly GCA_016801055.1 of Panax notoginseng. Taxonomy (NCBI): domain Eukaryota; kingdom Viridiplantae; phylum Streptophyta; class Magnoliopsida; order Apiales; family Araliaceae; genus Panax; species Panax notoginseng. The sequence continues at coordinate 15,685,450 of CM029017.1, read as the reverse complement.
GATTCCGAAATGGAAGTGGGAACACATTACTATGGATTTTGTTACGGGTCTTCCCAAGGTTTCTCAAGGCATAGATGCGATTTGGGTTATTGTTGATAGATTAACCAAGTCCGCTCATTTCTTGCCGATACGTGAGACTTATTCCCTTGAACGTCTTGCTAGTATGTACGTGAACGAGATTGTGAGATTGCATGGCATGCCAGTATCCATAGTTTCGGATCGTGACCCAAGATTCACTTCACGATTTTGGGTTAGCTTGCAGAAAGCTATGGGCACGGATTTACGATTCAGTTCAGCATACCATCCTCAAACGGACGGACAATCAGAGAGGACTATTCAAACTCTTGAAGATCTATTAAGACTTTGTGTCCTAGATCTCAAAGGGAGTTGGGATAAGTACCTACCATTGGTGGAATTCTCCTACAACAACAGTTATCAGGCGAGCATAGGTGTGGCTCCATTTGAGGCGTTGTATGGAAGAAAATGTCGTTCTCCAGTATGCTGGGACGAGGTGGGTGAAGCAACATTGTTGGGACCAGAATTGGTACGCATTACTACAGAGAAGATCCAAACGATTCGACAACGTATACAAACGGCACAGGATCGACAAAAGAGTTATGCGGATCTTCATCGGAAGGACGTGGAATTTAATATTGGGGATCATGTATTGTTACGTGTTGCACCATGGAAGGGAGTTACAAGATTTGGGAAGAGAGGAAAGCTCAATCCAAGATTTGTTGGTCCATTTGAGATTCTTGAGCGAATAGGAAATGTGGCATATAGACTCGCATTACCTCCAAGCATGTCTCGTGTTCATAATGTTTTTCACATATCTATGCTTCGTAAATATGTTAAAGACCCGAACCACATTATTGAGTTAGAACCAGACGAGATAGCTGAAGATTTAACGTACGAGGAGGTACCTGTTAAGATCTTGGATAGGAAAGAGCATGTCCTACGCACGAAGGTTATACCACAAGTTAAGGTTTTGTGGAGAAACCATGCTATTGAAGAAATGACCTGGGAGTTGGAATCAGAAATGAAAGCGAGGTATCCTCACCTTTTTGAAACATCAGGTACGTACGTCAATTTCGAGGACGAAATTTCATAAGGAGGGGAGGTTGTAAGACCCCAACTTATTAATGAATAAAATCAAATTTTCTCTAAATATTATTGTGAATAATAAGGGGTTAATTTGATATAATACTTTGGTTATGGGTGAAATGTGCAAATTTTGCAAAATAAGCAAGTGGTTATAAAATATTTATTTTTGGTCGGTGAATATTCGGTTGGTCGTGGAATATTCTTGCTGTAGGGGAATATTCGTACGACGACGCAGCCTTGTGTGGGCCCCATAACGGAAAGCGATTGGATGAAGAAAACGACAAGTATAAGTTGTTTATAAATAACGGCGTAGTTGTTACCGTTAATACTGTTGGAATACCCGGTGGTTAAAATACAGTAGCACACGGTATTGCACCAATTATTGATTCTTACGTAAGAAGGCACTACTCAATAATTGTTACAGTAGTTATTATTCAATATTTTATTTTATTGATTCAATAATTGCTGCGTTGATATTTTATATTATTGTTGTTTCAATAATTGTTGCTGCACAGTATTTTCATTTATCAGATCAATAATTCATATTATTTGAATAATATTATTAGATAACATTATTGGCAATGTCTAGAAAGTTCTGTCTAAGGAGAGGTTTGGTCATCTAATTGCGCGCCAGTAAGGAGAAATCCTTATTGGAAAGCCCCCTCTTTCCTGGGAACGGCCTGGTTGTCATAAATGTGATTCTGTAATATTATTTGTGAATAATTAATTATTGATTCATATGATAAGGAAATATTTATTTTATGTGGATATAAATGAGGGATATATTTTTGTGGTTAAAAATGAAGGAGTTAATGTTGAGGGTTTTGTCAGTATTTTTGTCGGAATGGAGGTATTAAAAATCAGGATTTTTGAGATAGTTTGCGGGGGTTATAATTTTTAATCCGACCGTTGGATCGTGGTAATTTTTGGATATGTTATACATATATAAGTTGAGTATATGTCCACAAATTTTGAACCGTTAAAAATGAACGTATGATTTATTACGAATTTTACAAGATGACTGGTTCAGAAATTGTTGAATTTTCGGAGTTTATCATTTTGATGGAAAATTCTAGAATTGGTGGGCCCCACTTGTGGTTGGTGAAGAAATGTGCTGAATTATATTTCAAATGTGGTGGGTGGGAATAGTAGCAGGTAAAGCCATCAGGTTGCAGGTCAAGCCTACTAAAATTTTCCTATAAATAGAGGGCTAAGTTAGAATTGAAAATCACACCAGAAACAAGTTTTTTCTCTTTCTCTCTCTAGATTATTGAGTGTATTTTGTGAGTATTTAGATACTTTGAGAGTTTCTATTCATCAGAGCAAGTTTCTTTCAGCCTTACACCGGTATTCCGACCAGAAGTACTGATATTTTGAGGTAAGGGATATTATTTTCTTCTTAAATGATATTATTTTCTTCAATATCATTATGCTGAAATATTGATATGAGTTTTTATCAAATTTGGAACTTTTTGTGTCGGGGGTTACTATTCACGTATACGGCACTATTCACGAATACGGCACTATTCATCGAAAAATAAAATTTTCCCTTTTTGTCCAAGATGTCTATTATGGTTACTATCTTTGATTGTATCCATGTTTTGATCTTTATTTTTGAATTCTGCTTCACAATTGATTATTATGAAGTATTATTGATCTTGGATAAACTGTTATACGAATCCCTAATATTTGTCCTTCTGTCTCACTGGATTCGTTCTCTTTAAGATATTTTTCATCATCCTCAGTCCTAAATGATGATATTACTGAATATCTTTGGCCTGTAGTGCAAAGATGTATAATTACTTGATGAATATCTTTGGCCTGTAGTGCAAAGATGAACGGGTGTTGAGATGAACATGACCGACTGATGATACAAATGAATATCTTTGGCCTGTAGTGCAAAGATGAATATTTGGTTAAAGATGATTATTAATTGATGTTACAGGGATAAAATATTGATGATGGACTTTTAAATCTTAGAAGATAGTAGAATTCTTTCTCTACTTGACTCTTCTAATGGTTTGCTGTTTCCGCTGCAGTTGTTGATCTAAAACTTGTTGTCGATTATATTTTATCAGATTTTTCCCTGTTGAAGACTAACGATAATTTGTTGTATATTATCTTAGTCATAATATTCTTTACTGGGCTAGTTTAGCTCACCCTTTTCCTTTTTGTTTCATTTTTCTTCTCAGGAGGTGAGAACATAGCAGGATCTAGTCGGGGTATGGAGTGATGGTTCTAGAAAGATATTTTAGCAGTCCTCACTATTTCTGTAAAATAGTGTTTGAATAATTGTAATGAGGATTTATTTGAGTGTGGATATTGTCCAGAAGATAATATTTGTATTTAAACTCACAGTATGTGTTGTCGTATTTTGCACGATAATTGTATTATTGAAGTTGTAGTTTGCTTTCTGTACCATGAATTTGGCGACTCAGAATGGGTGTTGTATACCTATTTTGGGGGCGTCACAGAAACAAATGAAGAGGGAGTTGAGAAGTGAGAGAGATCGATGAAGTGAGAGAGCTGATGAAGTGAGAGAGACAAGTGAGAAGTGGAAGTCTGGAGGAAGTGGAAGAGGAAGAGGAAGTGGAAGAAGGGGAGAAAAATTGAACCTTGCGTAAATTTTTCAATCTACCGAGTTAACTCCTTTTAATTAATTAAGAATTAAAACAGTGAGTCTTACAATTTAAAGGATCCCCTTTTTGCTTTTATATAAAAGTTTTGAAGAATTGATAAGAATTAAAGGGTTGATATGAATATTTGTTTGGCATTTGTGCTCTATTGCACAAAAGAGCGCCACTTTATTTCACTGCCAATGTATGAAAGTTTAAAGTTTAATGTAATGTAAAATTATTTACTTTAGATTTTATTAAAAAAATAATTGATATTGTTACTTAAAAAATGTTATTAAAAGTAAATTTACTATTTTAAAAAATTTAATCTATTTATATATAATACAATTTATATTCACTATAATTAATTCTAAAAAACTTATTTTAATAAAATAGCGACTAATTTTATCTCTCGCAAAAAATCTCTCACCAATAATATATAGCGAGTAAAAATTTCTTCATTAATAATATTTTTCTTCGCAAATTTTTATCGAAAACTAGCGCTAAACATCCTTCTATCATCTCAATTTTGTGAAGGAAAAAATCTAAATTGTGAAGGATGTTTCCTTCAGAATAACTATATTGTTACTATTTTTTTTTCTTCATTGTTCCCTCGCTAGAAAACTCCTCATGTGAAGGAATGAATTCCTTCACAAATTTTCCTTCACTATATCCCTATTTTCTTGTAGTGTAATGTTCCTTTTCTTGGAGATCATAAGTGAAAAAGAATTTAGGAATATGATCGAACACTAATGTTGCGAAATGTGTTTTGTCCTATCGCCTTTAATGTTTCCTTCCTTTAACCGAGCTATACAAGCAGTATTATCCTCATATAATGTTGTTGAGATTTCCTTATTAATTGGCAAGTCACACGCTTCTCGAATATGTTGAGTTATTGATCTTAACCAGACACATTCACGACTTGCCTCATGAATGGCTAAAATTTATGCACGGTTAGAAGATATATGTAGCAACTAAAATTTGCTTTACAGAATTCCTTTAAAAAACAGTACCTCGATATGTGAATAGATAACCTGTCTGGGATCAAGCTTTGTGTGGATCAAATAGATATTTTGTATCTGTATATCCAATTAAATCTAAATTGAATAAATTTGAATAATGTAAACCCATATCCATTGTCCCTCGAAGATATCAAAATATATGTTTAATTTCATTCTAATGTCTTTGAGTTAGAGAAGAACTAAATCTTGCTAATAAATTTACAACAAATGATATATTAGGTATGTGAGGACCCCAAACTCGGGTACTTGAAATCCAAACTCGGTTCTTCACGATACCATTTCTATGAGCGGAATAATACTAATAATAATAACAATAATATAAAAGATCAACTTAATTTACATAATTATCAGAGTCTAGCTCCCAAGTACGTAACCTTTAAACATTCATTACAACCCATGATAGATAATATATATCATAATTGTCTTAATAGTATTAAACTATTACATAAGATAGTAATTCGTTCATTCAGCAACCTTCCCTTTTCCTTTGTTCTTAGCAGAGCTCTCTGGTCGTTCACACTTAGCTGAAAATATTTAAATTAAGCAAGGATGAGCATTTGAGTGCCCAACAAGTAATATCAATTATATATATATAAGCTGAAAGAATTTAAATGTTTTCTTTGTACTATTCTTCTACAACAAGTTAATAGTTGTGAAGTATTCTGAACCGATAATAATAACATAACAACTCTCTTTCAAATTTTTGAAACTACATAATGACTATAACTGGGGTTATGGTGACATGCCATGAACATTGTTTTCATTTTCGAAAAGGTTAAACAGAAATTCATCTGTAAACCGACATAACTTACGGGCACGGGGGGTGATCAGCCCGTTATGCCCTGCATTGATCAATACTACATTACAAGAACGATAGGATCGTTCACTCTGTTCCATCTTGGGTGCATAAAAATTTTCCCGTGTAGGGATGTTCATACTTGTCTGGGTTCCAAATCAAAGGTTTTATCTTGTTTCAACAATAATCTATAATTCAACATATATATATATATATACGGGTAATTGACAAAGGTATATCAACATGTGATTAAATACAATGATTATCCAAGTGGGGACACTTGTTTAACCATTTACAGAAATTAACGAACAGAATATATATATATCTGAATTACCATATACTAACATGTTGATAAGCAATGAGCGTATATAATATAAGGTTAATAATCTGTACAGTAATAATATAGTTTAGAAATATTCTTACTCATGTCCATTGCATAAAGAAAATGCAAAGGTTAGATACTTGCCTGAAGTGCTGCTTACAGTTTGTAATTTAGATTTATCGCTTATCTCACGACCTATCATTAATCAGATCATTCGTTCGATTAGAACAATATACTATAACACATAACACTGCTTATTGCAGTCAACATATACCCTAATCACATTAGCACATTGATTTAACAACCATTGAATCACAAATAATCACTTATCTAATCACATTATCTAAGTCCAGATCAATTTCTGAAACATGTCGGTGTACCGACAACTTTATCGGGTAATTATCGAGTCCAAGACTCTATTCTGTAACTTAATATCAGTCATATTATTTTTAAATGACTTAATATAATTTTAAAATATTTATTATAATTTATCACGAAATTTCAAACATCGGAATCACATTAAAATGATTTAAATACTAATCAATTCTATTATCATTAATATTTAATTAGTATTAAACTATTAATGAAATCATTTCTAAAATATTAAAGTTATTTATAATAACTCAACATATTTTTAAAACATTAATATTACCCTTAAATGATTTTTACAACATTTAAAATTATTTTTAAATAATTATCATTAATATTAAGGTATTAATGTTTCATTTATCCAAATATTAAAAGTCATTAAGTATAACTTAAAATATTTTTAATTCATTTATATCCCTTTTAAATGATTTTTAAATTAATAAAACCATTTATACACTATTTATTTAATATAATTATTAAATAAATTTAATATCATTAGTAATAACTTAATAATCATTAATATTTAATTATTAATGAAATTATCCTTTAAATATTAAAAGTTATATTTTATAACTTAAATATTTTTAAACACTTTATTTTCATTTAAAATGATTTTTAATTTAATAAAAACATTTTTAATTAATTTATTTAATTCATTTAGTAAATAAATTAATTACCATTAATATCAATTTATTAATGAAATTTATCACAAAATATTAAAAGTCATTAAAAATAACTTAAAATATTTTCTTATATCATAATATAATTTTTAATAATTTTTCCAATATTAAAATTATTTTTAAATAATTTATTTAATATTATAATTAAATAAATTAAATACTTTTAATATTTCAAAAATATTAAATATTTATGAAATATATTTAAAATAATTAAAAACTAATTTTTGGAATTTAAAATAATTTTTTATAATTTATTTTGTATTTTTAATAATTTAAAATTAATTTTTTCTATTTTTTATTAATTTCCGAAAAATAGTATATTATCTGACGCTAAAGACCACCTATACCGACAAAACCGTCGCTATAGGTGTTCTTCATATTCTTGGCCAAACCCAGAAATGCATAGTCAGTTGCTAAGGTGTCACGTTTGACCAACAATAATTCAGTGTGTAGTGTGATTCTGGACCAACTAAGCATTAGAGCGTGTAGTACTAGTGTAACACTTCAGGCTACAACAACAATCATGACCATACTACATAAACCGAACGAGATATGGCCTTCCCAAAAACCTTGTCAGAGCTGTTCTTCATTTTTTGGTTTTCCATAAATGAAGAACAGTTCATACTGCCTTCTCTCGATCTTTATATCTTGCAACACATGAACGGGTTTCGCGATCTTAGGCTTTCAGGTTGTAGAACACATGTAAGTCTAGAGATCCATTACATAAAATCACAATAACAATAACAAAATAGCAAGATCTTGTCCGGTCAAACAAGGTCAGAAACCACGCTCATGAACTTTCTGGGTTACCCAGAAAGTTCATCCGTGGACTTTTTGCCTAGTTTGACCATCCTCTAAATCTCACACGTTTGTGATAAAAGCTATCTAAGAGTATTAACCTGTAGTATAACTACCACACTATAACTTTAATGCAACAAAAGAACCAAAACATACACACACTGACAGATCAAGGCGGTCAAAGATGTTGTCAGGCCGGTTCTGGGCTGTTTCTGGGTTACCCAGAAACGCCTAGTCATGGCCGGTCAACCACGTTTGACCTTGAATATCTTGCTACCTAGACCAGATCTAAGTCTGATTTCAAGTTCAGATCACAGACCACATAACGTACTACAAATACAAACCTTCAAATATACGAAAACATAAACAGAAAGAGATTTACACGATCTGACATTTGACTGTCAGAAACATTTTAAAATTTTTCCAGATTTTTGAAAACACAAATCCGAGCTTCTAAATGTTATGGATCCAACATTTAGCAACCCAGATCGTCAAAATGGACTACAACCAACATATTCTAACAATAAAAATTAACATCTAACACAGAATCGATGGACAGAATTTATGCTAGGATTTTATATCTTTCTTTGAAATTGTTTTGATTTTGTGTTGCTGATCTGTTTATGGTGAACGTGGGGCTTTGATTTGGGACTAATATAGCTTATATTTTCGGAGGTTTGGAGCTTGAGAGAGAAGGTTTGGGTGTTGGACAAAATAAGTGAACAAAAAATAATTTTTTCTCTCTCTTTAATCTATATATAGACCAACAAGGTGCATGAATGGCTGATGAAGGTGACTTGTTGCTGTCATTTTTAGCACATGGGGTTGGTATGAGTTGGTCACCAACTCTCATCTTGTATAGATTTGCAAGCAAACATAAAAATGTGACAAAAGGGCTTTAATAATGCAAAAGGGGCATAATGGTCTTTTGATAAATCATTTTAATGGCATAATTGGAACTTGACAAACCCTTAGGGTTTAACCCTAAGGTTTAGCACAAAACAACAATAAGATTTAGCAATTAGAGTTTGCACAAAAATAAATAAAATCAAATAAAAATTAACTAAATTTTAGTTTCTAAAATTTTAAAATTAGGGTTTCCTAATTATGATTAATTATCTAATTGCCGTATATAGGAAGATTAGGGTTTAGATCATATAATTATCATTAACATTGCTAAAATAGCAATTAGGGTTTATGATTTTGATAATTAGGGTTACCAATTTATAATTAGGTTTTCTAATTATCAAATTAGGGTTTAAAATTTTAGAATTTCTAAAATTAGCAATTGAGATTATAATACTTGCTAATTAATCACATTAACACAATTACAACCAATCTCGAACTCTAATTTAAATTTCAAATTAGGGTTCCTCATTTTCAAAAATTATTTAGGGTTTCTAGATTATAATTAGGGTTTTCTAGAAATTAGGGTTTCTAGAATTTTAATTAGGGTTCACCTAATTAATACATTTAATACAAGACATAAATTATATAACACACCTATAAAACAATCTTGCACTCTAATTTAGATATCAAATTAGGGTTTAGCATTATTACTAGGGTTTGGTCATAATATACCATAATTGACCTACCATTATCAATCCGAAAATACAGTACATATTCATAGCACTGAAAAATCAAAATATAATTAATATTATATTCTTATTCTCATACCTTGACAATAATCCTAAATTAGGGTTTGGATTCCATATCTGATTTATTCTTCATATTTAACCTTAACAATTAAGGTAAAATAATTCACTTAATAACTTGTACTAAAATTCATATAATAAAATAATTATTATAATTATTCTAAAAATCACTTCATATATTATTTAAATAATATATGATTATATTTTCATGAAAAATAATTAATAAAACATTTCTACCATAATTTAATTATTATTAGAATATACTTTATAATAATCAATAATTCTAAAATAAAATTATTTGTAAACATTCATGTAATAAATATATTTTTATTTACCACATAAATACATATATATATATATATATATATATATATATATATATTATCTTGTACAAATCTTCATCCTTAAAAAAAAAATTTATGCGCAAAATTTCTTATTTATTTATATAGAAAATATCGGGTTGTTACAAGGTATATATTGCTATCAAGACATTAATGCTCTAATTGCACTAAGATATGGTTCTTTATGACCAAGAAGTTTTTCATCATCTTCATTAGGTCGGAAAGGGTTTTTGTTCACTTTTAGTGACCTTACAACCATTGGTGTACTCAATGGATTTGATTTATCCATATAAAATTGTTTTAAAACTTTTGCTATAAAATTTGATATAAAATTTGATTGATGGACAAAAATTTCATTTGCTAAGTGCTCAATATGAAGACTCAAGCAAAATTTTGTCTTTCCCAAGTATTTTATCTCAAATTCTTTCTTTAATAAACTCGTGACCTTTGATAACTCTTCAGAAGTTCTAATAATATTCCAATCATCCACATAAACAACAATTATGAAAAATTCAGATTCAAATCTTTTTATGAAAACACATGGACATATAGGATCAATTTTATACCTTTCTTTTAATAAGAATTCACTCAACCGATTATACCACATGAGACCTGATTGTTTCAAACCATATAAAGATTTATTTAACTTGATTGAGTAAATTTTTCGGGAATCTTTATTGTATGTTTCAGGCAACTTAAATCCTTCCGGAATGTTCATATATATGTATATATATATATATATATATATATATATATATATATATATATATATATATCATTATCAAGTGATCCATATAAATAAGCTGTAACAATATCCATTAGAAGCATTTCAAGCTTTTCATGTATTGTCAGACTAATTAAATATTGAAATGTAATTGCATCCATTACAGAAGCATATGTTTCTTCATAATTAATATCAGTTCTCTACAAGAAACCTTGTGTTACAAGTCGCACTTTGTACCTTATAATTTCATTTTTCTCATTTCGTTTATGTTCAAATACTCATTTGTATATATCCAACAAGCATTACACATTTTCGTACTACATGTCCAAAAACTTAACGTTTACTTAATGAATTTAATTTTTCTTAAATCGCCTCTTTCCACCTTATCCAATAATTTTTAAATTAATATTCATCAACACTTTGTGGTTCATATTCATTATCATTACTTCTGGTAATATTAATAACAACTTTATATGAAAATATATTATCGATTAATAATTTTATTTCTATCCAATACTTTTCCTGTATGTACATAATGTATTGAGATCTCGTTATTTTCAGGTACCTGATCCTCTTCTTGGGATAACTCCTCTTCAGAGGATAACTCTTCAAGAGTTTTATTTTCAAGAGATTTTTGTTCATAAGCTTTGGATAGATCAATTATTTCTGACATGTTTTGTGACGCCCCCAAATTCAGATACCTCTATCTCGAATCTGGTGCTTCACGTTCTAACATACCAATAACTTATGCAACGGAAATAATCGAATAATTTACATTGATATAATATAATTATTCTCGTGTCAAGTCTCGCGACCATTACTAACATAATACATAACTTAAATCCAAATATAACATAATACAGAATACTTAATAAGTTTGATGACCACACAATAATAAATAAACTTCTAGCATGGGGAACTAAAGCTATTCAGTAGGCTTACCCTTTCTCTTATCTTTATCTGAGGTATTGCCATGTTCTGCCTTAACTGAAGTGTTTATGGAAAGCAAGGATGAACAACAAATTTGTCCTGCAAGTAATATAACAAAAAGGGTGAACATATATAATGAGTTCATAATTTCAAGGATATAGCGGTAAATGATAACTCAAGAATTCAAAAGGATAATGTTGTAAACAAAGAAGCATCAACAGTTTCAAATCTGTCATTTGAATTGAAATAAGAGTCACTATGGACTGAAAGATTTTTAATGAAATTCAAATGTTTCAACATTTAAAGTTAATCAAATACTGAGCAGTTACTATGGACCAAGAACTCCTTCTAGAATTAACAGTATTTCACTGAAAATTCAATATAAACAAGTACAACAGGTGATCAGCCCATAATACACTATATTATGCATAACATTTAAACATGTTATTTGTGCGCACGTCGGTTCCCCGACAATATTAATTTTTCCTTCTAAAAGAGTTGTTCATCTCAACAATTTATAAGAGTCCAGTTTGTGAAACGCATATAAATTGAGAGGTGAATTTTTTCATTTCAATTAAATTATTAAAGATATATTAATTATTTTTTATATTTAAACGTGTAATTATTAATTTAATCATCACCCTTTATAAATTATTTCGCATGTCAACGTCATAAGACTCCCACCACTTGATATTCTTAATATGAGATTCATAGCCTATGTTTATATGGGAATTGTTAAATCCACAACAAAAAATATTATTTTCACAACAAAAGTGTTGCTGTAGATGTATAGCGACAGTGAAAACCGTCGCTATAGCGACACTTTTATTGTGGAAATAACAAAGAGTGTTGTGGATTTAACAATTCCATATTTATATGGGTCCATTATTGAGATATAAAACTTCTAGATTTTCGGATCAAGTTTCGTCAGTAGTGATGCTTGTTAAATGGTACAAGTAGTATGCGCGTCATAATCAATTATATTTATTAAAATAAAAAATGTATTTAATTGTAATTAAGAAAAAAAATTAAAATTTGAAAGAAAATGAAACCAAAATATTTTTTAGTATTACTTGTAAAAATAAGAATTTATGAAAATTACCCAAAAAAATTAGGAAATATTTAAAATATGAGAGAATGTTATTTTAACTTTAGGGGGCATTTGCTACCGGTCATCTTAGATACCCAGTAATGTGAGTGGTCATATTTATAGATCGCGTTTGTTACACCGGTTATGATCAAAAAATAAGTGATAATAAGATATTGCCACATATATAGTGGTCATCTTGAAACTTTGATTTAGATAAAAACTAGATACAAACCCGCGCGTTGCGGCCGGATTATTCAATTTTTTAAAAATAAATATGTATGTACAATTAATAAATTAAAATATACTAAAAAGAGTAAATTGTTGTGCGATGATCAAATTTTACACAGAAAAATAAATAAATAAACATTGTAGGGGGTAGTAGTGAGAGTTTATCGGTCTGTGTATTACACTATAAGTATGTGACTATTATTTTTAGGCTAGTGTCAAAGTAAATGACCTCAATTTGTGGACAAATCATTTTTTCTACTCTTCCCTTTTTTCTATTTTTTTTCAATTTTTCTTGACCAAAGTGTAGCCAACTGATTTATTTTTCCCGTCCTTTACTACATTCTTAATTTGTTTGCTGTAAAGAATAGGTTACCTCAACTTAACTGTTTACAATCCATAACAAAAAGAGAATAAAAGGGTATGCCAAGGTTTAAAAAATCTCTTAAAAATACAATTAGAAAGCCAATGCTCAAACTATTCAGCCCAAGCATATAACAAAATATCTGGGCAAACTACAAGCTTAGAACCTTCATTCAAGAAACAGCCTTCAATTGCAATGGCCTGAAAACAAAGTCAGTGTTCATAATAATTAGCAGTGCCACATTGTGAGGTAATTTTGAGTAATGTGTGTATGAAACGCAGTACATGGCACAATAGCTTGAAAATATCTACCTCTAACCATTCCCTTGTAAATAATGCAGTAAACATCAAGCTCATAACTATTCAAAATGTCAAAAAATTAACTATCTAATAGTTGGCCTAATGTAAGCATGTGAAATGAACTTTCTAGTGGTTTCCTTTCCTTGGTTTACTGCACAGAAACTTGCAAATAACAATAAGCTTGCTATTAACATGAACAAAGCATAACATAACATATTAGGTAACAATGTAGCTATTACTTTTAGTAACAGATGTCGAAATATTAGCATAGTCTAAATACCTATGCTACTTAATAAGAACATTCAGTAGAAATACTTAATCCATAACTGTTTACATTCTCATATATTAAAACTACTTCCCAGACTGTATACCCAATAACACATGTGTGAGACATTTGAGAAGGTGAGGATTCCAAATCACAGAGCACACTAATTAGACAAAAGAAGAACAAAAAAAATAAAAAATTTAAGTGATGAGGTCACAAAGAAGGAAGTAAAGGACAAACTTTTCTAAATGTCATTTTGAAAATTCAACAGGTGGAGTGGCATCAATGAATGGATTCATTCAGTAATTCTTCAACAATGTATATGAAAATAAGATGCACGCCCATGAAAACAACTACTGCAAGTACAACAACCAAGGGCTCACAGCATTTATCCTTGACAGCTTAAAGTTGCGATTAGAAAACAAAAAAAACAATTTTAAGATAATCAAAACATATTTCACAAACTTTGCTATTCAAATTAACTTCAACTAAAACCAATAAAATCAAAAATTTCAGAATCGATCATGAAGAAGCATAAAAACTATTTTCCCCCAATTCCTAAACAATATACCAAATTAATCCATAAAAATAAAGCAACAAAAATGCAAAAGAAAGATATCAAAAGTTAATACCTCAGTGGCGAGATACTCGAGGACGGAGGACAGATAGATGCGGTAAATGAAATTTGTTTTCGCAGCAATTCCATTTTCTGGCCTTGGACTATGCAAGCTAATCACGCTTCATCAGTGACACTTGCAACCTGTTTGTGAGTTTTTAAAACTAAGAAAAAGATAAAAAAAAAAAAAGCCAAGGAAAATTATAATTTTCCATAGTAATCCCATGTTTGTAAGTTCTTTTTAAGTCAAGAAAGCTAAGGAAAATCGGGCTCAATTTTCCAAAGATATTTTCCGGACCAAAATGGTAGGAAAGCTAAGGAAAGGAAAATGAGTTTACTAAAATTTATTTTAGACATTTATATCCTGATTTTCTTACTAAACTGAAAAATGAAACTTAAGAAATTAGTCACTTTCCTATCATTTCTTTAAGTTAAAAATCCTCACGAATCCTAGGCAGAAAAACTCACAAACTGAGTGTTAAGGAAGCATTTAAGGATTTCTGATGACACAACCTTTCAAACAATTTAGACAGTGCATCAATTCATTTCCACAATCTATATAGGATACAATGCAAAGATTGTGAGGGACTATTGCCATACGAGAACCTAAGAAAAATTTACAAGTTCTGCCACTGTTGGCGACAAATCACAATAGAATAGACTTGGAACATCTTGTAAATTATAAGGCGGAATAGGTGAAGGGAAGGTTAGAAAAGCACCATCAAATTTGTTGGAACATGTTGCCAAAATTTCCATTGAGAAAAAGTAACAATGGAGGAACATTAAATGGTTACAATTGAAGATCAAGTTAATCCCTGGAGCATAAATAATAGCAAGCTAGGAATTATATAAAATCTAACAAAGATAACTTGGTTGGGGATTATGTGAGCCACCTACCGATCTAAGTAAGGCACAGAGGTCCATTATATTGTTGCAATATAAGTACTAACGACCCTGAGACTTTATATATCTACATATCTCTGGCAATAGAGGGCAACCATCTCTCTCCCCTTGTGACGCCCCCAAAAATAGGTACCAATCACCTATTCTGAGTCGCAAGATACATGGAACAAAATATAACTGCAATCTTTAATATACAACAAGAGAACTGTGAGTTTTAATACAAATATTATCTTCTAGACAATATCTACTCTCAGAATAAGTCCTCAATACATTTATTGTCACACTATTTAACAGAATAGTGAGGACTACTAAAACTATCATCTGGTCCATCACTCCGTTTCCCGACTCGTCCCAGTTATATTCTAATTTCCTGAAGAGAACAGTGAAAGAAAGGGCGAGCTCAACTAGCCAAGTAAGAAATATTATGACTAAGATAATGCAGAATAAATTATCGTTAGCCTTCAACAGTGTTAAACTGATATAATATAACAAACATCAAGTTTAACTGCAGCAGAACAAACAATCCATTAGAAGAGTCAAGTAGGGAATAAAATCTACTATCTTATATGATTTAAAAGATTTTTCATCACTTTTATTGTTGAGACTCAGCTCAATAAATAATCCACATCATTGAATCACCCCTACACTACGGCTAAGGATATTCTTTAGTATCACGACCACAAATTATCCATGCACTACGGCTAAAGATAATCATGTTTTCATCAACGGTCCTGATCATGCCATAAAATAATTTATCTTTGCACTACGGCCAAAGAGAATCTATAGCCATAATCATACCAAAAACTGTCCATCAATGCACTACGGGCCAATGAGGACTTTTTCCACATCATTTGTAACATTACGGTCATGATTACACTGAAAAATCCCTGGTCATAATCATACCAAGTACATCTATGCACTACAGGCCACAGATGACTTTCAACAAAATATAAACATGAGGATGATGACAATGATATAAGAATTCAATAAAATAAGTTCAAGAATTAATTTATCTAGGAACTGATAACGTCCAAATTGTCAACATGATACTGCTTTGTAGAGTAAAATTCAAGAATGCTAAGAAGAATATTTCCATGAAAAGATACTGGATGAAGCGCAAATATCAAGAATATTCCACTAATTTCATGGAGTATAGAAGTCAAAATTTTAACCAACTGAGTATAACAAAGAATGAAATAATAAAAGAAATCACCATGCATGCGATAGACAACACAGGCAGGTTATTCTAACAGAATAATAAATAACGGAACCAGGTCCGGCGTAAAACGTACAGACAGGATATTCCAACTGAATAATAAAGAATGGAACCAGGTCCGGCGTAAAACGCACAGACAGGATATTCCGACAGAATAATAAATAATGGAACCAGGTCCGGCGTAAAACGCACAACAGGATATTCCGACAGAATAATAAATAATAAAATAACAGAAGAATTTCACCATGTATAGGGTAACCCGCGTATACAGGTTATTCCAACAGAATAATAAATAATGGAATAACAGAAGTTCTCTTCATGAATACAAAAGAAATAATACCCCTTACGAGTACAACAAATAATATCCCTTACCGTAAAAGAAACTGAATATAAGAGTAGGAAAGTAGCAGAATACTTTTCTATAGTTTCTCCATAACTTTTCTCTTTAGCGTTTCAGTGAATTCGTAACAAATAATGAAGGAATGAGCTTCTATTTTTATGAAAATGGACTGAATAGTAACTAATTCATGAACGGTCCAAATTGATTTACTTTTAAACGGACTGTCCATATTGGTTTACTATTAAAACTTAAAGCAATGGTTCATACTGATTTACTATTAAAACTTTAAACTAACGATCCATATTGATTCACTATTATAACTTTTCACCAGCATTTGGACCGAAGAGAAATATATTTTACGGGTGATCAATAGTACCCTATGAATAGTAACTTGTGAATAATAACTCATGAATAGTAACTCGTGAATAGTACTCCGACACGAAAAGTGTCCCGAATACCCGATTGAACAATACTGAGTGACTTCTCACATAAGCATCAATAATCAATACCGTGTACTACTATGCAACCACGCGTATTACTGTACTTTTAACACCGGGTGTTTCAACAGTTAACAGTAAAACTTTCGCCGTTATTTTCATAAAGTATTTAGTCATTTTCTCAATCCGACAATAATTCTGTTGCGGGGTCCACCAATGATTGTACTGTCGTACGGATATTCCCCGATAAAAAGAATATTCCCCGACCAATCGAATATTATACAACAACTTGCATACTTTGCAAAATTTATAAATACTACCCACAACTATAATATTATATCAAATTCACACCATAATATTAAAAAATATTTCGAAAAAATTAAATCTTTATTCATAAAATCCAGAGTTTCACAATCTCCCCTCCTTATGAAATTTTGCCCTCGAAATTTACGTACGTACCTAGTATGCCGAATAGATGAGGACACTTCGTCAGATTCTAACTCTTGAGGTATAACCTTTAGTGTTGAATACATTCCAGGATTTTAACAGGTACATCTTCATACTTTAAATTATCCGCTATCTCGTACAGTTCTAAATCAATAATGTGGTTCGGGTCATCCACATATTTACGTAACATCAATACGTTAAAAACATTATGAACACGCGACATACTTGGCGGTAAAACGAGTCTATAAGCCACAGTTCCTACTCGATCGAGGATTTCAAATGGTTCAATTAAATCGAGGGTTGAGATTTCTTCTCTTCATCGATTCTTGCTTCTAGAATAACGCCCTCTTGAACCTTCTTCTTCACATTCATCAGCTCTGAGTATGTATGTGACGCCCCCAAAATAGGTATACAACACCCATTCTGAGTCGCCAAATACATGGTACAGAAAGCAAACTACAACTTCAATAATACAATTGTCGTGCAAAATACGACAACACATACTGTGAGTTTAAATACAAATATTATCTTCTGGACAATATTCACACTCAAATAAATCCTCATTACAATTATTCAAACACTATTTTACAGAAATAGTGAGGACTGCTAAAATATCTTTCTAGAACCATCACTCCATACCCCGACTAGATCCTGCTATGTTCTCACCTCCTGAGAAGAAAAATGGAACAAAAAGGAAAAGGGTGAGCTCAACTAGCCCAGTAAAGAATATTATGACTAAGATAATATACAACAAATTATCGTTAGTCTTCAACATGGAAAAATCTGATAAAATATAATCGACAACAAGTTTTAGATCAACAACTGCAGCGGAAACAGCAAACCATTAGAAGAGTCAAGTAGAGAAAGAATTCTACTATCTTCTAAGATTTAAAAGTCCATCATCAATATTTTATCCCTGTAACATCAATTAATAATCATCTTTAACCAAATATTCATCTTTGCACTACAGGCCAAAGATATTCATTTGTATCATCAGTCGGTCATGTTCATCTCAACACCTGTTCATCTTTGCACTACAGACCAAAGATATTCATCAAGTAATTATACATCTTTGCACTACAGGCCAAAGATATTCAGTAATATCATCATTTAGGACTGAGGATGATGAAAAATATCTTAAAGAGAACGAATCCAGTGAGACAGAATGACAAATATTAGGGATTCGTATAACAGTTTATCCAAGATCAATAATACTTCATAATAATCAATTGTGAAGCAGAATTCAAAAAATAAAGATCAAAACATGGATACAATCAAAGATAGTAACCATAATAGACATCTTGGACAAAAAGGGAAAATTTTATTTTTCGATGAATAGTGCCGTATTCGTGAATAGTGCCGTATACGTGAATAGTAACCCCCGACACAAAAAGTTCCAAATTTGATAAAAACTCATATCAATATTTCAGCATAATGATATTGAAGAAAATAATATCATTTAAGAAGAAAATAATATCCCTTACCTCAAAATATTAGTACTTCTGGTCGGAATACCGGTGTAAGGCTGAAAGAAACTTGCTCTGATGAATAGAAACTCTCAAAGTATCTAAATACTCACAAAATACACTCAATAATCTAGAGAGAGAAAGAGAAAAAACTTATTTCTGGTGTGATTTTCAATTCTAACTTAGCCCTCTATTTATAGGAAAATTTTAGTAGGCTTGACCTGCAACCTGATGGCTTTACCTGCTACTATTCCCACCCACCACATTTGAAATATAATTCAGCACATTTCTTCACCAACCACAAGTGGGGCCCACCAATTCTAGAATTTTCCATCAAAATGATAAACTCCGAAAATTCAACAATTTCTGAACCAGTCATCTTGTAAAATTCGTAATAAATCATACGTTCATTTTTAACGGTTCAAAATTTGTGGACATATACTCAACTTATATATGTATAACATATCCAAAAATTACCACGATCCAACGGTCGGATTAAAAATTATAACCCCCACAAACTATCTCAAAAATCCTGATTTTTAATACCTCCATTCCGACGAATATACTGACAAAACCCTCAACATTAACTCCTTCATTTTTAGCCACAAAAATATATCCCTCATTTATATCCACATAAAATAAATATTTCCTTATCATATGAATCAATAATTAATTATTCACAAATAATATTACAGAATCACATTTATGATAACCAGGCCGTTCCCAGGAAAGATGGGGCTTTCCAATAAGGATTTCTCCTTACTGGCGCGCAATTAGATGACCAAACCTCTCCTTAGACAGAACTTTCTAGACATTGCCAATAATGTTATCTAATAATATTATTCAAATAATATGAATTATTGATCTGATAAATAAAAATACTGTGCAGCAACAATTATTGAAACAACAATAATATAAAATATCAACGCAGCAATTATTGAATCAATAAAATAAAATATTGAATAATAACTACTGTAACAATTATTGAGTAGTGCCTTCTTACGTAAGAATCAATAGTTGGTGCAATACCGTGTGCTACTGTATTTTAACCACCGGATATTCCAACAGTATTAACGGTAACAACTACGCCGTTATTTATAAACAACTTATACTTGTCATTTTCTTCATCCAATCGCTTTCCGTTATGGGGCCCACACAAGGCTGCGTCGTCGTACGAATATTCCCCTACAGCAAGAATATTCCACGACCAACCAAATATTCACCGACCAAAAATAAATATTTTATAACCACTTGCTTATTTTGCAAAATTTGCACATTTCACCCATAACCAAAGTATTATATCAAATTAGCCCCTTATTATTCACAATAATATTTAGAGAAAATTTGATTTTATTCATTAATAAGTTGGGGTCTTACAATGTAGCTTGATCGACTTTAACTTTATCGATTAAAGTCGATTCTAATCGTATATTCGTTATCTTCACGTGGGTCCCTAGAGCCTTTAACTCTATCTTCATCATTTGAAAGTTATACGAAATGGGTCTTTGTGTTAACAACATCTCACTCGCATACGATCTTCTACTCAACGCGTCAGCTATCACGTTCGTACTTCCACGATGATATTGAATGGTACGATCGTAATCTTCAATAGCTCGAGCCAACGTCTTTGGCGCATAATACGTTCGTTTTAGTTGAAGAAATATTTGAGGGTTTAAGAAATGGGTTTTGTACTGGGGTCAATACAAAATTCGATTTCACACTCTGGGGTAGGCCAAGAAGTCTTCAAGAATACGTCAGGAACTTTATTAACGATAAAAATATCATTCAAAACTGTGACCCTCATCCAAGACTTGGATAGCACGTCACATTGATACCTATCAACTTGCCATCGTCATTCACGATATCGCCTACAGAAAGTTTAGCTTCGGTACATTCCACATGAGGAAGTCACCAGATAAAGGCTCAGGGCTCTTTACTTATGTCTTGATATGACAACGATTGACTTTAGTGGTTTGGTTACTTTGAATTCGCATAACAGGTTTGTTAGGAGTATGAAAGCTAACAACCTTACAAAAAAAACATGATGAGTAGTTAACCAATAGATTCCTAAAATCACATCAAAGGCAAGTATTTTCAAAGAGATACGATCGACAGGTAACGTGAAAGTGTTGATTTGAATCAAACAAGATTTATAAATAGTGGATGTAACGAAGGTTTCCCAACGGAATCTAACTTCTCCGGAGCTAAGTTCAAACATTGAACACAGCTAGTTGAAATAAAAGAGTGAGTAGAACCGGTATCTAACACGGTATAGACTTCAAAAGAGTTTATGACTAACATACCCGTGATAAATTTTATTCAGGTTCCTCGTCACGAAAAAAAAATGCTCTCTCTTAACTACCGACTTTGGCTTGTCTGGGACATCCTTTGGCATCACTATCCCAGCTGGACTTGACTTCACTATACGATAAAATCGAGCTAGGTGACCTTCTCTTCCGTAATTAGAACACGCTTTGGATTGCTGCGTACAGTTTGGACAGATGTGTCCCTCCTGTCCGCATTTGAAACATACGACCGGTGGTCGTTCTTCTTCCTTTGAAACGGGTGCTGGTGCCCACGTCTTCACGTCATTGTTGAACCTTCTCTTCTTAAAATGTCCATTCTTATTGTTTTGGCCATGATTACCACCGAAGTGGTTACCATTTCGGGCATGTTGATTCCATCCATGCTTATTGTCACCTCTTTGATGACTGTTATCACCGGTATTATCATTTTGTCGGCTGCTCTCTTTTGGTTGGGTTGATTCGTTATCGCGCTCCAATAATTGAGCCCTATTAACAACATCTGAATACAAACACAGTTTATGACGCCCCTAAAATTAGGTATACATCACCCATCTTGGGTCGTCAGATACATGGTACAAAATACAAATACAACTTACTAATACAACTGTCGTGTACAATACGACAAAAACATAACTGTGAGTTTGAATACAATTATTGTCTACTAGAGACTATACAAACTCAAAAGGATTCCTCATTACAATTATTGTCACACTATTTAATAGAATAGTGAGGACTACTAATACTATCATCTGGTCCATCACTCCGTTCCTCGACTCGTCCCACCTATATTCTCATTTCCTGAAGAGAACAGTGAAAGAAAGGGTGAGCTCAACTAGCCCAGTAAAAAATATTATGACTAAGATAATGCAGAGTAAATTATCATTAGCCTTCAACAGTGTTAAACTGATAAAATATAACGAACATCAAGTTTAACCGCAGCGGAACAAGTAATCCATTAAAAGAGTCAAGTAGAAAATTAAATCTACTATCTTCTATGATTTAAAAGGTTTTTCAACACTGTTATCGCTGGGACTCAGCTTAATAAAATAATCCACATCATCGAATCACCCCTGCACTACGGCCAAGGATATTTGTGTATTCATTAATGGTCATGATCATGCCAACAACTGTCCATCAATGCACTACGGGCCAATGAGGACTTTTACCACATCATTTGTAACATTACGGTCATGATTATACCGAATAATCCCTGGTCATAATCATACCAAGTCCATCTATGCACTACAGGCACAGATGACTTTCAACATTTTATAAACATGAGGATGATGACAATGATATAAGAATTCAATAAAACAAGTTCAAGAATTAATTTATCCAAGAATTAACAACGTCCAAATTGTCAACATGATACTGCTTTGTGGAGTAAAATTCAAGAATGCTTAGAAGAATATTTTTATGAAAAGATACTGGATGAAACGCAATTATCAAGGATATTCCACTAATTTCATGGAGTATAGAAGTCAAAACTTAACCAACTGAGTATAATAAAAAATGGAATAACAAAAGAAATCACCCGGCATGCGATAGACCGCACAGACATGTTATTCTAACAGAATAATAAATAATGGAACCAGGTCCGGCGTAAACGCACAGACAGGATATTCCGACAAATAATAAATAATAGAACCAGGTCTGGCCTAAACGCACAGACATGATATTCTGACAGAATAATAAATAATGGAACCAGGTCCGGTGTAAAACACACAGACAGGATGTTCCAACAGAATAATAACAAGATGGAACCAGGTCCGGTGTAAAACACACAGACAGGATGTTCCAACAGAATAATAATAAAAACGGAACCAGGTCCGGTGTAAAACACACAGACAGGATGTTCCAACAGAATAATAGAAGAATGTCACCAAGTATAGGGTAGACCGCGTATACAGGTTATTCCAACAGAATAATAAGAAATAGAATAACAACAGTTCTCTTCATGAATAAGAAAGAATAACACCCCTTACCGTTTTAAAGAAGAACTGAAATAAGGAAGTAGTTAAGTAGCAGAATACTCTTCTTCTTCTCTCTCTATAATTTCTCTCTATAGTTTCTCTCTCTAGAGTTCAGTGAATTCGTAAGAAATAATGAAGGAATGAGCTGCTATTTATAGAAAAATAGAATGCATAGTAACTAATCCATGAACGGTCCAGATTGATTACTTTAATCTGACGGTCCATATTTAAAGAAAAATCTTTTAAATAAAATATAATATATTCTATTTATAGAACAACTTTAATAAAGTATTCTGTTTTATATAAAAAGATATTTCTGTTTTATTACTTTAGTAATACGAATAAAACAAAACTTCATTATCGCTAAATAATTCATATTATTAACTGACAATAATTGAATCAAACTGAGTGACTTCTCACATAAGCATTAATAATCAATACCGTGTGCTACTATGCAACCACACGTATTACTGTACTTTTACTACCGAGTAGTTCAACAGTATCAATGGTAAAACTTCGCCGTTATTTTTAATAAAATATTTTTGTCGTTTTCTCAATCCGACAATAATTCCGTTGTGGGGTCCACCAATGATTGTGCCGTTGTACGAATATTCTCTGTTAAAACGAATATTTCCCGACCAATCGAATATTATATAACAACTTGCGTACTTTGCAAAATTTATAAATATTACCCACAACTATAACATTATATCAAATTAACTCCATAATATTCAAAAATGATATTTATAGAAAATTCATCTTTATTTATAAAAGTTGGGGTCTTACAACCTCCCCTTCTTATGAAATTTCGCCCTCGAAATTAGGGTACGTACCTGGTATGTCGAAGAGGTAAGGATACCTTGATTTCATTTCAGATTCTAACTCCCAAGTCATTTCCTCAACATCGTGGTTTCTCCACAAAACTTTGACTTGAGGTATAACCTTGGAGCGTAGAATATGTTCCTTCTTATCCAAGATTTGAACAGGAACTTCTTCATACGTCAAATCTTCCGCTATTTCGTCCGGTTCTAACTCAATAATGTGGTTCGGGTCTTCCACATATTTACGTAACATGGATATGTGAAAAACGTTATGAACACGAGACATACTTGGCGGTAAAGCGAGTCTATAAGCCACAGTTCCTACTCGATCGAGGATTAAAAATGGACCGATGAATCGAGGATTGAGCTTTTCTCTCTTTCCAAATCTCGTAACTCCTTTCCATGGAGCAACACGTAAGAACACATGATCTCCTATATCAAATTCCACGTCCTTTCGATGAAGATCAGCATAACTCTTTTGTCGATCTTGTGAGGTTTTTATACGTTGTCGGATCGTTTGAATCTTTTCTGTAGTCATACGTACCAACTCCGGTCCCAACAACGTTGCTTCACCCACCTCATCCCAGCATACTGGAGAACGACATTTTCTTCCATACAATGCTTCGAATGGAGCCATGCCAATACTTGCTTGATAACTGTTGTTGTAGAAAAACTCCACCAATGGTAAGAACTTGTCCCAACTTCCCTTGAAGTCAAGGACACAGAGTCTTAATAAATCTTCTAGAGTTTGAATAGTCCTCTCTGATTGTCCGTCCGTCTGAGGATGATATGCCGAACTAAATCGTAAATCTGTGCCCATAGCTTTTTGTAAACTAACCCAAAATCGTGAAGTGAATCTTGGGTCTCGATCAGAAACTATGGATACTGGCATACCATGCAGTCTTACAATCTCGTTTATGTACATACGAGCAAGACGTTCAAGTGTATAAGTTTCTCGTATCGGTAAGAAATGAGCAGACTTGGTCAATCTATCAACAATGACCCAAATCGCATCTATACCTTGAGAAACCTTAGGAAGACCGGTAACGAAATCCATGGTAATGTGCTCCCACTTCCATTCTGGAATTTCAAGTGGTTGCAATGGACCTTTTGGTACTTGATGCTCCGCTTTGACTCGTTGACAAGTTAGACACCTTGAGATAAACAACGCTATCTCTCTCTTCATATTGCTCCACCAAAATGTATGACGAAGATCATGATACATTTTGGTACTTCCAGGATGGATTGCAAACGGTGTGTTGTGCGCCTCCATCATGATTTCATACTTTAAATCAGGGTTGTTAGGAACACAAAGTCTGGAGTTGACTCGAAGTATTCCTTCTTCATCGATTCTTGCTTCCGGCATAGCACCTTCTTGCACTTTCTTCCTCATACGCATCAGCTCCAGGTCTGTAGCTTGAGCAGCTTTAACTTTATCGATTAAAGTTGGTTCTACTCGTATATTCGCCATCATCACATGGGTCCCTGGAGTCTTTAACTCTATCTCCATCCTTTGCAAGTCACACAAAATGGGCCTTTGTGTTGACAATATTGCACTCGTACTTGCATATGATCTTCTACTCAATGCGTCAGCTACCACGTTCGCTTTTTCAGGATGGTATTGAATGGTATGATCATAATCTTTCAACAGTTCAAGCCAACGTCGTTGTCGCATGTTGAGTTCCTTTTGAGTGAAGAAATATTTGAGGCTTTTATGATCCGTAAAGATCTCCACCTTCTCCCCATACAAGTAATGCCTCCAAATTTTAAGTGCAAAGACAACAGCTGCCAACTCTAGATCATGAGTAGGATAATTCCTCTCATATTCCTTGAGTTGTCTTGATGCATAGGCTATGACTTTTCCATGTTGCATGAGAACGCATCCCAACCCTTTGCTCGAAGCATCACTGTAGATGACAAATCCCTCCGAGCCAGATGGTATTGTTAGAACAGGTGCTGAAATGAGTCTCCTCTTGAGTTCTTGAAAACTCTTCTCACATTCTTCGCTCCAACCGAACTTTGTATCTTTCCGAGTCAGCTGAGTTAATGGAGTAGCGATTCGAGAAAATCCTTCCACGAATCTCCGATAATAACCAGCTAAACCAAGAAAGCTACGTACTTCGGTCACTGATTTAGGTTGCTCCCAGCTTTGAATAGCTTCAATCTTTGCCGGGTCAACGATATTCCACGACTTGATACTACGTGCCCAAGGAATGCTACCTCCTCCAGCCAGAACTCGCATTTCTTCAACTTGGCATAAAGCTTGTATTCACGAAGCTTTTGGAGTACCAGCCTCAAGTGTTGCTCATGATCTTCACGGCTTTTGGAATAAATAAGGATGTCATCAATAAAGACGACCACAAAGTGATCCAAATATTCCTTGAATACCTGGTTCATCATATCCATGAAGGCAGCAGGAGCATTAGTCAATCCAAAGGACATGACTAGGAATTCATAATGCCCGTACCGAGTTCTAAAAGCCGTCTTTGGAATATCCTCAGTTCTAACCTTCAGCTGATGATATCCAGAACGAAGATCGATCTTTGAAAAGAATTGTGCTCCTTGCAACTGGTCAAACAGGTCATCAATACGTGGCAATGGGTACCTATTTTTGATGGTGACATGATTCAACTCCCGATAATCAATACAAAGTCGCATACTTCCATCTTTCTTCTTCACGAATAGCACAGGAGCACCCCAAGGAGAAGTACTAGGACGAATAAAGCCAATGTCTAACAATTCCTGCAGTTGGATCTTTAACTCCTGAAGTTCAATAGGAGCCATTCGATATGGGGCTTTGGAAATGGGTTTTGTACCGGGTTCAAGGTCGATACAAAATTCAATTTCACGCTCTGGGGGTAGGCCAGGAAGTTCTTCAGGGAATACGTCAGGAAATTTATTAACAATAGAAATATCATTCAAAACTGACGTATTTTTGTTTAGATCCGTGACATGAGCTAAGAAAGCTTGACATCCGTTTTTCAATAAACGAATAGCTTTATGGCTTGAGATGACAGCGATTGATTTTAATGGTTTGGTTGCTTGAATTCGCATAATAGGTCGATTAGGAATATGAAAGCTAACAACCTTACGAAAATAATCAATTTTTGCATGATGAGTAGTTAACCAATCAATCCCTAGAATCACGTCAAATGCAAGTATTTTTAATGAAATCAGATCGACAGGTAATGTGTGGGTACCAACTTGAACCAAACAAGACTTATAAACCGTGGATGTAATGAAGGTTTCTCCCAATGGAGTTTCAACAGATAAGTCAAAGTCTAATTTCTCCGGAGTCAAATTTAATCGATGAGCGCAAGTAGGAGAAATAAAAGAATGGGTAGAACCGGTATCAAATAAAGTATAGACTTCGTTAGAGTTTATGATAAGCTTACCCGTGATGACCTCATTCGGGTTCCTTGCTTTCTGGGAGGTCACAACAAACGCTCTCCCTTGCACTACGGTTTTGACTTTTCTGGGACGGCCTTTGGTGTCTCCATCTTGGCTGAACTTGTCTTTTGGTAAACGACAAAATCGAGCTAAATGACCTTTTCTTCCACAATTATAACATGCTTTAGACGGCATCGCACAGTTTGGACTGATGTGCCCCTCCCCTCCACATTTGAAACATATGATAGGTGGTCGTTCTCCTTCCTTAACAACGGGTGCTGGTGCTGACGTCTTTCCATCATTGTTGAATCTCCTCTTCTTGAAATGACCATTCTTATTATTTTGGCCCTGATTACCACCGAAGTGGTTTCCATTTCTGGCCTGTTGATTCCCTCCACGCTTGTTATCACCGCTTCGATGACTGCTCTCACTGGTGTTATCATTTTGCCGACTGCTCTCTTTTGGTTGCGTTGACTCGTTATCGCGCTCCACTAACTGAGCCCTATTCACAACATCTGAATACAAACACAGTTTATGAGAAATAAGATGTTGACGTATCTCAGGTTTCAAACCTCGTAAAAACATTCGCATCATTCGCTCTTCATTATCCACCAAGTGGGACGCAAACCGGGATAACTCAGCAAATTTAGCCTCATACTGCGACACGGTCATATTATTCTGCTCCAATTTGATGAACTCCACCTCCTTCATGTGACGAACACTTTCGGGAAAGTATTTGTCATTGAACAGCTCTTGGAACTTCTCCCAAGACATCTTCAGTGAGGCAGGTTGAGTACGCTTAATCGATTCCCACCAGTAATCTGCCTCTCCTCGCAACATAAAGGCGGCAAAGGGAACCTTTTGCTCCTCGGAGCATCCCAAGACATCAAATATCTTGGTAATCTGCTTTATCCATGTTTCCGCTATAAGTGGTTTTGGCTCTCCCTTAAACTCTGGTGGTCCCAGCTCCTTGAACTGTTTAGCGGTGACCGTCCAAGAGTTTTCAGTGTTTCCACCTATATTTTGGACAGGAGCCGCTCTCGCCTGCTGTTGCATGAACTGCATAAAGTTTCTGAACATTCCATCATTCATCATCTGGTCAGTGTTGTTGTTTGCATGAGGATTGTCACCTTCCTGATGCACATTATCCTGATTATTGATATGTGGTGAATCAACAGTCGCCTGTGCTCCATTGCTATTCTCAACATTCTCAGATGCCATTTTCAGATACTGCCACAAAATAAAAGTTAATTGATATGTCATATATTATCCTTATATTATGACCGACCAATTAAATACCATGCAAATAAACTTAGGTAGGTCATATTAGCGAAGGAATTCCCTGTCTCTCCCCTCCTAGTTCTATTCTCACATCTTAGCCAGGGATCATATCCCTAAGCTCTGATACCAACTGTGACGCCCCCAAAATTAGGTATACATCATCCATCTTAGGTCGTCAGATACATAGTAATGAATACAAATACAACTTACTAATACAACTGTCGTGTACAATACGACAAAACATAAACTGTGAGTTTGAATACAAATATTATCTTCTAGAGAGTATTCATACTCAAAAGGAGTCCTCATTACATTTATTAACACACTATTACATAGAATAGTGAGGACTACTAACTAATACTATCATTCGGACCATCACTCCGTTCCCCGACTTGCCCCAGCTACGTTCTCATTTCCTGAAGAGAACAGTGAAAGAAAGGGTGAGCTCAACTAGCCCAGTAAGAAATATTATGACTAAGATAATGCAGAATAAATTATCATTAGCCTTCAACAATGTTAAACTGATAAAATATAATAGACATCAAGTTTAACTGCAGCGGAACAAGCAATCCATTAAAAGAGTCAAGTAGAAAATAAACTCTACTATCTTTTATGATTTAAAAGGTTTTTCAACATTGTGATCGCTGGGACTCAGCTTAATAAAATAATCCACATCATCGAATCACCCCTGCACTACGGCCAAGGATATTCGTGTATTCATTAATGGTCATGATCATGCCAACAACTGTCCATCAATGCACTACGGGCCAATGAGGACTTTTACCACATCATTTGTAACATTACGGTTATGATTATACCGAATAATCCCTGGTCATAATCATACCAAGTCCATCTATGCACTACAGGCCACAAATAACTTTCAACATTTTATAAACACGAGGATGATGACAATGATATAAGAATTCAATAAAACAAGTTCAAGAATTAATTTATCCAAGAATTAACAACGTCCAAATTGTCAACATGATACTGCTTTGTGGAGTAAAATTCAAGAATACTTAGAAGAATATTTTCATGAAAAGATACTGGATGAACCGCAATTATCGAGGATATTCCACTAATTTCATGGAGTATAAAAGTCAAAACTTAACCAACTGAATATAATAAGGAATGGAATAACAAAAGAAATCACCCGGCGTAGACCGCACAGACAGGTTATTCCAACAGAATAATAAGAAATGAAATAACAACAGTTCTCTTCATGAATAAGAAAGAATAACACCCCTTACCGTTTTAAAGAAGAGCTGAAATAAGGAAGTAGTTAAGTAGTAGAATACTCTTCTTCTCTCTCTCTCTCTATAGTTTCTCTCTATAGTTTCTCTCTATAGAGTTTAGTGAATTCGTAAGAAATAATGAAGGAATGAGCTGCTATTTATAAAAAAATAGAATGCATAGTAACTAATCCATGAACGGTCCAGATTGATTACTTTAATCTGACGGTCCATATTTAAAGAAAAATCTTTTAAATAAAATATAATATATTCTATTTATAAAATAACTTTAATAAAGTATTTTATTTTATATAAAAAGATGTTTCTGTTTTATTACGTTAATAATACGAATAAAACAAAACGTCATTATCGCTAAATAATTCATATTATTAACTGACAATAATGGAATCAAACTGAGTGACTTATCATATAAGCATTAATAATCAATACCGTGAGCTACTATGCAACCACACGTATTACTGTACTTTTACTACCGAGTAGTTCAACAGTATCAATGGTAAAACTTTCGCCGTTATTTTTAATAAAATATTTTTGTCGTTTTCTCAATCCGATAATAATTCCGTTGTGGGGTCCACCAATGATTGTGCCGTTGTACGAATATTCCCTGTTAAAACGAATATTTCCCGACCAATCGAATATTATATAACAACTTGCCTACTTTGCAAAATTTATAAATATTACCCACAACTATAACATTATATCAAATTAACTCCATAATATTCAAAAATGATATTTATAAAAAATTCATCTTTATTTATAAAAGTTGGGGTCTTACATCATATATTATCCTTATATTATGATCGACCAATTAAATATCATGCAAAACAAAACTGACAATAAAACAAAACTTCATTATCGCTAAATAATTCATATTATTAACTGACAATAATTAAATCAAACTGAGTGTCTTCTCACATAAGCATTAATAATCAATACCGTGTGCTACTATGCAACCACATGTATTACTGTACTTTTACTACCGAGTAATTCAACAGTATCAATGGTAAAACTTCTGCCGTTATTTTTAATAAAATATTTTTGTCGTTTTCTCAATCCGACAATAATTCCGTTGTGGGGTCCACCAATGATTGTGCTGTTGTACGAATATTCTCTGTTAAAACAAATATTCCCCGACCAATCGAATATTATATAACAACTTGCGTACTTTACAAAATTTATAAATATTACCCACAACTATAACATTATATCAAATTAACTCCATAATATTTAAAAATGATATTTATAGAAAATTCATCTTTATTTATAAAAGTTGGGGTCTTACACAGTTTATGAGAGATAAGATATTGACGTATCTCAGGTTTTAAACCTCTTAGAAATATTCGCGTCATTCTCTCTTCATTATCAACCAAATGAGACGCAAATCGGGATAACTCGGCAAACTTGGTTTCGTACTGCGACACGGTCATTTTGTTTTGCTCCAACTTGATAAATTCCACCTCCTTCATGTGATGAATACTTTCAGAAAAGTACTTGTCATTGAACAGTTCTTGGAACTTCTCCCAAGACATCTTGAGTGGGTCAGGCTGGGTACGTTTTACAGATTTCCACCAGTAATCTGCCTCTTCACGCAACATAAAGGTGCCAAAGGGAACCTTTTGCTCCTTTGAGCATCTGAAGATATCAAATATCTTGGTGATCTACTTTAACCATGTCTCCGTCTTAAGTGGTTCTGGCTTTCTCAAAAATTTCGGTGGTCCCAGCTCCTTGAACTGTTTAGCGGTGACCAGCCGTGGGTTGCCATTATTTTTACCTATATTATGAACAGGAGCCGCCTTCGACTGATGTTGCATGAATTCTAAAAAACTCCTAAACGTACCGTCGTTCGTCAATTGATCAATGTTGTTGTTTACAGGAGGATTATCGCCATCCTGTTGCTAATTGTCCTGATTATTGATCTGTGGAGACTCAACGGTCTCCTGTGCTCTATTGCTTATCTCAACATTTTCAGATGCCATTTTCAAATACTACCATAAAACAAGGGTTAATTAACATATCACATATTATCTCTATACTCTGACCGACCAATTAAATAACAAGTAAACTTAGGTAGATCATACTAGCGAAGGAATTTCCCGTCTTTTCCCTCCTAGTTCTTATCTCACATCTCAGCCAGGGATCATATCCTTAAGCTTTGATACCAACTGTGACGCCCCCAAAAATAGGTATGCATCACCTATTCTGAGTCGCCAGATACATGGTACAGAATACAAATACAATCTTTAATATACAACAAGTGAACTGTGAGTTTTAATACAAATACTGTCTTCTAGACAATATCCACTCTCAGAATAAGTCCTCAATACATTTATTGTCACACTATTTAACAGAATAGTGAGGACTACTAAAACTATCATCTGGTCCATCACTCCGTTTCCCGACTCGTCCCAGTTATATTCTAATTTCCTGAAGAGAACAGTGAAAGAAAGGGCGAGCTCAACTAGCCAAGTAAGAAATATTATGACTAAGATAATGCAGAATAAATTATCGTTAGCCTTCAATGTAAGACCCCAACTTATTAATGAATAAAATCAAATTTTCTCTAAATATTATTGTGAATAATAAGGGGTTAATTTGATATAATACTTTGGTTATGGGTGAAATGTGCAAATTTTGCAAAATAAGCAAGTGGTTATAAAATATTTATTTTTGGTCGGTGAATATTCGGTTGGTCGTGGAATATTCTTGCTGTAGGGGAATATTCGTACGACGACGCAGCCTTGTGTGGGCCCCATAACGGAAAGCGATTGGATGAAGAAAACGACAAGTATAAGTTGTTTATAAATAACGGCGTAGTTGTTACCGTTAATACTGTTGGAATATCCGGTGGTTAAAATACAGTAGCACACGGTATTGCACCAACTATTGATTCTTACGTAAGAAGGCACTACTCAATAATTGTTACAGTAGTTATTATTCAATATTTTATTTTATTGATTCAATAATTGCTGCGTTGATATTTTATATTATTGTTGTTTCAATAATTATTGCTGCACAGTATTTTCATTTATCAGATCAATAATTCATATTATTTGAATAATATTATTAGATAACATTATTGGCAATGTCTAGAAA
The DNA here is from genome assembly GCA_016801055.1 of Panax notoginseng. NCBI lineage: Eukaryota > Viridiplantae > Streptophyta > Magnoliopsida > Apiales > Araliaceae > Panax > Panax notoginseng. Next base: position 15,652,309 of record CM029017.1, on the reverse strand, counting down.
GTTCTGTCTAAGGAGAGGTTTGGTCATCTAATTGCGCGCCAGTAAGGAGAAATCCTTATTGGAAAGCCCCCGCTTTCCTGGGAACGGCCTGGTTGTCATAAATGTGATTCTGTAATATTATTTGTGAATAATTAATTATTGATTCATATGATAAGGAAATATTTATTTTATGTGGATATAAATGAGGGATATATTTTTGTGGTTAAAAATGAAGGAGTTAATGTTGAGGGTTTTGTCAGTATATTTGTCGGAATGGAGGTATTAAAAATAAGGGTTTTTGAGATAATTTGCGGGGGTTATAATTTTTAATCCGACCGTTGGATCGTGGTAATTTTTGGATATGTTATACGTATATAAGTTGAGTATATGTCCACAAATTTTGAACCGTTAAAAATGAACGTATGATTTATTACGAATTTTACAAGATGACTGGTTCAGAAATTGTTGAATTTTCGGTGTTTATCATTTTGATGGAAAATTCTAGAATTGGTGGGCCCCACTTGTGGTTGGTGAAGAAATGTGCTGAATTATATTTTAAATGTGGTGGGTGGAAATAGTAGCAGGTAAAGCCATCAGGTTGCAGGTCAAGCCTACTAAAATTTTCCTATAAATAGAGGGCTAAGTTAGAATTGAAAATCACACCAGAAACAAGTTTTCTCTCTTTCTCTCTCTAGATTATTGAGTGTATTTTGTGAGTATTTAGATACTTTGAGAGTTTCTATTCATCAGAGCAACTTTCTTTCAGCCTTATACCGGTATTCCGACCAGAAGTACTAATATTTTGAGGTAAGGGGTATTATTTCTTTTACATTCTGAAGAGATATTATTTTTCGTATTCGTATGAATATTACTTCTGTTCAATATTCATAAGAAATTTTATTTCTTTCAATATTCGTGAGAGATATTATATTCGTTTAATATTCGTAATGAATATTATTTTCGTTTGATATTTGTAAGGGATATTATTTTCTTCTTAAATGATATTATTTTCTTCAATATCATTATGCTGAAATATTGATATGAGTTTTTATCAAATTTGGAACTTTTTGTGTCGGGGGTTACTATTCACGTATACGGTACTATTCACGTATACGGCACTATTCACGAATACGACACTATTCATCGAAAAATAAAATTTTCCCTTTTTGTCCAAGATGTCTATTATGGTTACTATCTTTGATTGTATCCATGTTTTGATCTTTATTTTTTGAATTCTGCTTCACAATTGATTATTATGAAGTATTATTGATCTTGGATAAACTGTTATACGAATCCCTAATATTTGTCCTTCTGTCTCACTGGATTCGTTCTCTTTAAGATATTTTTCATCATCCTCAGTCCTAAATGATGATATTACTGAATATCTTTGGCCTGTAGTGCAAAGATGTATAATTACTTGATGAATATCTTTGGCCTGTAGTGCAAAGATGAACAGGTGTTGAGATGAACATGACCGACTGATGATACAAATGAATATCTTTGGCCTGTAGTGCAAAGATGAATATTTGGTTAAAGATGATTATTAATTGATGTTACATGGATAAAATATTGATGATGGACTTTTAAATCTTAGAAGATAGTAGAATTCTTTCTCTACTTGACTCTTCTAATGGTTTGCTGTTTCCGCTGCAGTTGTTGATCTAAAACTTGTTGTCGATTATATTTTATCAGATTTTTCCCTGTTGAAGACTAACGATAATTTGTTGTATATTATCTTAGTCATAATATTCTTTACTGGGCTAGTTGAGCTCACCCTTTTCCTTTTTGTTTCATTTTTCTTCTCAGGAGGTGAGAACATAGCAGGATCTAGTCGGGGTATGGAGTGATGGTTCTAGAAAGATATTTTAGCAGTCCTCACTATTTCTGTAAAATAGTGTTTGAATAATTGTAATGAGGATTTATTTGAGTGTGGATATTGTCCAGAAGACAATATTTGTATTTAAACTCACAGTATGTGTTGTCGTATTTTACACGACAATTATATTATTGAAGTTGTAGTTTGCTTTCTGTACCATGTATTTGGCGACTCAGAATGGGTGTTGTATACCTATTTTGGGGGCGTCACATTCAACAGTGTTAAACTGATATAATATAACAAATATCAAGTTTAACTGCAGTGGAACAAATAATCCATTAGAAGAGTCAAGTAGAGAATAAAATCCACTATCTTATATGATTTAAAAGGTTTTTCATCACTTTTATTGCTGAGACTCAGCTCAATAAATAATTTACATCATTGAATCACCCCTGCACTACGGCTAAGGATATTCTTTAGTATCACGACCATGAATTATCCATGCACTACGGCTAAAGATAATCATGTTTTCATCAACAGCCCTGATCATGCCATAAAATAATTCATCTTTGCACTACGGCCAAAGAGAATCCATAGCCATAATCAAACCAAAAACTGTCCATCAATGTACAACGGGCCAATGAGGACTTTTTCCACATCATTTGTAATATTACGGTCATGATTACACTGAATAATCCCTGGTCATAATCATACCAAGTGTAAGACCCCGAATTTTATGAAATAAAAGTATTCAATTTTTCTATTCAGTAAATGGTTAAATTGATAAAAATTTAAAGTTATGGGTGAAATATGAATTTTTTTTTTCCAAAATAAGCAAGTGGTTATAAAATAATCATTGTTGTCGGGGAATATTCGTTTGGTCGTGGAATATTCTTTCTGTTGGGGAATATTCGTACGACGGTGCAGCTATTTGTGGGCCCCATAACAGAATAACTGTCGGATGAAGAAAACGACAAATTTGAGTTTTTACAAATAACGGCGTAGTTGTTACCGTTAACACTGTTGGAATACCCGGTGGTTAAAATACAGTAATACGCGTTTTTGTACAGTAGCACACGGTATTGCATAGTATTTTTGAAATTATTGATTCTTACGTAAGAAGGCACTACTCAATAATTGTTACAGTAATTACTGTTTAATATTTTATTTTATTGATTCAATAATTGCTGCGTTGATATTTTATATTATTGTTGTTTCAATAATTATTGCTGCACAGTATTTTCTATTATCAGATCAATAATTCATATTATTTAAATAATATTATTAGATAGCATTATTGGCAATGACTAGAAAGTTCTGTCTAAGGAGAGGTTTGGTCATCTAATTGCGCGCTAGTAAGGAGAAATCCTTATTGGAAAGCCCCCTCTTTCCTGAGAACGGCCTGGTTGTCATAAATGTGATTCTGTAATATTATTTGTGAATAATTAATTATTGATTCATATGATAAGAAAATATTTATTTTATGTGGATATAAATGAGGGATATATTTTTGTGGTTAAAAAATGAAGGAGTTAATGTTGAGATTTTTATCCGTATTTTTGTCGGAATGGAGGTATTAAAAATCACGATTTTTGAGATATTTTGCGGGGGTTATAATTTTTAATCCGACCGTTGGATCGTGGTAATTTTTGGATATGTTATACATATATAAGTTGAGTATATGTCCACAAATTTTGAACCGTTAAAAATGAACGTATGATTTGTTATGAATTTTACGAGATGACTGGTTCAGAAATTGTTGAATTTTTGGAGTTAGTCATTTTGGTGGAAAATTCTAGAATTGGTGGGTCCCACTTGTGGTTGGTGTAGAAATGTGCTGAATTATATTTCAAATGTGGTTGGTGGGAATAGTAGCAGGTAAAGCCATCAGGTTGCAGGTCAAACCTACAAAAATTTTCCTATAAATAGAGGGCTAAGTTATAATTGAAAATCACACCAAAAACATAAGCTTTCTCTCTTTCTCTTTCTATATTATGAAGCATATTTTGTGAGTATTTAGATACTTTGAGAGTTACTATTCAGTGCAAGTTTCCTTCGGCTTTACATTCCGGTCAGAAGTACTGCTGTTTTGAGGTAAGGGATAGTAAGGGATTGTAAGGGATAGTAAGGGATTGTAAGGGATATTAAGGGATTTTAAGGGTTGTTATGATTTTCAGTTTCGTAATTTTTCTGATCTTCAAAAATTCTAGAAAAATTTGAAATGATATTTTGATGAGTTTTCTTGATTGTGTCCAAAAATGGTAATTTTTGGATGTATAGATTGAGAGTTATGAATTTTATGAGAAAAGACTATTTTAAAAGTAACCGCTTATAATTCCTTGTGGTTAACTCCAAAATTGATGAAATTTTTATTGGGAGTACATGTATATGATAGAAGTGTACTCTGTAAATTTCAGAATTTTTAGACAAAAGTACAATTTTTGATAAATGTCTAAATATTCGGTTGTTTTGGCTATATGAAAAATAGTAAATGACTTTTAAAATTTCTGAGAAAAATATATGTTCACTATGGGACTATATTATGCTAAATCTCAGAAAAAAAAAATATTTTTGGAACTGATTTGGTATTTTTCATGAAAATGGTCTAGTTATGAGTAAATGAATTAAATATGTTTTGTGAAGTAAGAAAATTGGAAAATAGGATTTTATGACTTGAGAATCCTATATGAGGTATATGCAGATTTTTGATGAGGGTTTTGGTTATTGATGATGAAATTGTAAGAGTTGGCATTTTATGATGATTAAATGCATTAATTAGTAAAGTGTAAACAATTAAAATAAATTGTTTATAAATTTAAGTAATGTTATTCTTTCAATATCATTATACCGAAATATTGGTATGAATTTTATTGTAGAATTTCTATCTTTTGTGTCGGGGTTACTATTCATGAGTTACGAATATTACTCTTGAGATTAAAACTATATGTTGATCATATTATTTTTATCATCATATATAACATTTTTATAACCCTGATGTTAAAATTCTCTTTCACTGGAGTGTAAAGATGGGTAGATTATTGGTATGATCATGACTAAGGTTCTCTTTGGCCTGTAGTGCAAAGTTGAATTATGACTGGTATGATCATGACCATTGAATTTATAATTGAATATCTTAAACTTAAGTGCAAAGGTGAATTGATCAACATGGTTATAATTATTGTTTATATAAATTCTGAAATGATTATATATTTCTTTGAGATATGAATATATTTGGCCTGTAGTGCAAATATGAATTGTTGATGAATATCTTTGGCTTGTAGTGCAAAGATGAACTGTTGTTGAATATCTTTGGCCTGTAGTGCAAAGATGAACTGTTGTTGAATATCTTTGGCCCGTAGTGCAAAGATGGTTTGTTGATGAATATCTTTGGCATGTAGTGCAAAGATGGCCTGTTGATGAATATCTTTGGCCTGTAGTGCAAAGATAAACTGTTGTTGAATATCTTTGGCCCGTAGTGCAAAGATGGTTTGTTGATGAATATCTTTGGCCCGTAGTGCAAAGATGGATTTGTTAGTATGATTATAAACAGGAACTGTGATTTGGTATAACCATGATCTTTGATGTTTCAGGTAAAGACAGGTGATGAAAAATTATCTTCGTCCTGGGTGCGAAGAAAAATTTATAGTCACAATTATGATTATGAGTTATTCATATGATTGTGAAAAGGAACTGTTGAGTGATGTTACATGGATAAAATATTGTTGGTGGATTTTTAACATGGAGAAGATAATAGACTTTATAGTCTATTTGACTCTTCTAATGGATTGCTCGTTCCGCTGCAACTATGGTTGAAATTTTTATCATTTACCATATGTTCTAAATCTCTGATTTATTATTGATGAAGGCTATTGATAATTTAATTATCTTTAGTCATGATATTCTTTACTGAGCTAGTTGTGCTCACCCTTTTACTTCACAATTCCTTTCAGGTAATAAGAGTGTAGCTGGGTCGAGCGGGGGTAACAAGGGAATAGAACGGTGGTCATCATTTAGTAGTTATATTTGGTGAAGAAAATAGGGTGAGGCGAACCCAACGTTGGAAGGGTGTTTTGTCACTATCATACAAGATGTCTAATGACATACAACCTCGTGTCATCATAAGACAGGGATGTGCTCTTCCACTTGCTGAGTATATATACGAGCACTACCTATATAATCTTGGTGTTTGTTTAAAGTATAATTCTCAATTAGAGACAGTAGAGATAATGATATGTCAAGAGAAGACTCACCATTGGGAAGAATATGATAGTAATCTTCTCGTTTTTCTTTGGGGTCTATTGGGTCAACCAAGGATAATTCTGTGGTCATATGATATCTATCATAACCTAGACGCGTGGCCTCCCATGTACGAAGGTTTTCTTGAGCACTTCCCAAAGATTCTAATTTCTAAAACAGTTTTTGACTATACCTTTATGTAAGGTGTCATTGTGAGGTGATGTCCACGGTTGGAACATGAGTCACATTTGGTATATATTTGTATCCAAACTCACAGCATATGTGTTGTTGTATTTTGCACGACAATTGTTGTAATAAAGTTGTAGTTTTTTTCTGTACCATGCATTTGGCGACTCAGAATGGGTTGGGTGGAATGGACCTATTTTGGGGTCGTTACACCAAGTACATCTATGCACTACAGGCCACAGATGACTTTCAACAAAATATAAACATGAGGATGATGACAATGATATAAGAATTCAATAAAACAAGTTCAAGAATTAATTTATCTAGGAACTGATAACGTCCAAATTGTCAACATGATACTGCTTTGTAGAGTAAAATTCAAGAATGCTCAGAAGAATATTTCCATGAAAAGATACTGGATGAAGCGCAAATATCAAGGATATTTCACTAATTTCATGGAGTATAGAAGTCAAAGTTTTAACCAACTGAGTATAACAAAGAATGGAATAATAAAAAAAATCACCATGCATGCGATAGACAGCACAGGCAGGTTATTCTAACAGAATAATAAATAACGGAACCAGGTCCGGCGTAAAACGCACAGACAGGATATTCCAACTGAATAATAAAGAATGGAACCAGGTCCGGCGTAAAACGCACAGACAGGATATTCCGACAGAATAATAAATAATGGAACCAGGTCCGGCGTAAAACGCACAATAGGATATTTCGACAGAATAATAAATAATAAAATAACAGAAAAATTTCACCATGTATAGGGTAGCCCGCGTATACAGGTTATTCCAACAGAATAATAAATAATGGAATAACAGAAGTTCTCTTCATGAATACAAAAAAAATAATACCCCTTACGAGTACAACAAATAATATCCCTTATCGTAAAAGAAACTGAATATAAGAGTAGGGAAGTAGCAGAATACTTTTTTATAGTTTCTCTATAACTTTTCTCTCTAGCGTTTCAGTGAATTCGTAAGAAATAATGAAGGAATGAGCTTCTATTTATATGAAAATGGACTGAATGGTAACTAATTCATGAACGGTCCAGATTGATTTACTTTTAAACGGACGGTCCATATTGGTTTACTATTAAAACTTAAAGCAACGGTTCATATTGATTTACTATTAAAACTTTAAACTAGTGATCCATATCGATTCACTATTATAACTTTCCACCAGCGGTCCATATTGATTTACTATTATATCTTCAACCACCGGTTTAAAAAATTAGCACATCTCCTCATAGAATAATATTGTACTCAAAAATGATTTGGACCGAAAAAATATATATTTTACGGGTGATCAATAGTATTCCATGAATAGTAACTCGTGAATAGTAACTCATGAATAGTAACTCGTGAATAGTAACTCATGAATAGTATTTCGACACGAAAAGTGTCCCGAATACCCGATTGAACAATGCTGAGTGACTTCTCACGTAAGCATCAATAATTAATACCGTGTACTATTATGCGACCACGCGTATTACTGTACTTTTAACACTGGGTGTTTCAACAATTAACGGTAAAACTTCCGCCGTTATTTTCATAAAGTATTTTGTCGTTTTCTCAATCCGGCAATAATTTCGTTGCGGGGTCCACCAATGATTGTACTGTCGTACGAATATTTCCCGACAAAAAGAATATTCCCCGACCAATAGAATATTATACAACAACTTGCATACTTTGCAAAATTTATAAATACTACTCACAACTATAACATTATATCAAATCCACACCATAATATAAAAATATATTTCGAAAAAATTAAATCTTTATTCATAAAATCCTGGGTTTCACACCCCTAGTCTTTTTCAACCTGTAAATTCTTTCTTCCCCTTTTTTGGCAGCTGTTTTTGCTATTGCATCTCTAGCTTCCAATTTAGCTAATGATTTTTGGGAAGCATCTTATGCTGCAGTTATTATATCCATCTCGTCCACCGTGACAGATTCAAGTTGACGTCTAAACTGTGAGCCATCATTGTTGCAAATATGTCGAACAAAAAGTGAGATTAAACCATAGATGCATAATAGAACGTAAAATGAATGAAAGGAAAGAAACAGCAGTCTGTAGATGAAGAGGCAAATCTTCTTTGATTTTTCATCAAATTCTTTCCCTGGAACAATTCTTGGTCTTTTTCTTGGTCCCTGAAGTTCATCTAAAAATGTATATATCATTTACTCGTTAGATACAAACCAAAGAATGTGACAACAGTAATCATGTGTTCTGGAAAAAGTTTCAAAGAATGGGCACACATACCATTTGGTGGACCTGGTAGCGTGTTTGGGTGTTTAGATGTAGTGGTTCTCAGATGAGCTTGTTAAAGCTCACAAAGTTAGTTCACTAAATAGGATATAATTTGTATATGGTGATAAAACATGGTAATAAAAGCAATTCTTAGTACAAGTTAGCCAACTATTTATCCAACTGATTGGAGCCACAACTTGACTTAAAACCTTCTTCGAACACAAAATGAATGAAAACCAAAATTCTAATCACAAGTATAACACCTTACAACAAAGTTGACAGAAAATTATTAAATAACTGACAAGCTTGAACCCATAACCCATATGCTTACTCTCTTTTTTCTTCCAAGGAGGTCTATCTGCTTACTGTTGAAAAGCCATTACATAATATGCAAATTGGAGTAGTTGGATTTTCAGAAGATTCGGTATCATTTATTAAAGTGTAAGCACCAAAATTATTCTGGCCATCACTAAAAAAAACTGTAATGTTTGAAAAGATATACTTACCTACATGATCAAACACTATCCTAATGGGTGCATCCTTAAACAATCGAATTCCACCTTCATCCATTGCGGAATTGCTATTAGAATCATGAATAGGATCACTAACTATTTCAATGCTCTTCTCTAATATGTCATCAAGAAGCTTTTGAGCCTGCCAAGAGTCCATTATGGGCAACAGTTAACAAACAAATTAAGGAAATACCAAAAAAAGTGAAACACCAGTAGAAACTTAAACAATTATGAGTTTAGCTGGTGCAAACTTTCACTTAGTGACATCACTGCAAGCATTTAAAAGCAAATAATTAGGCAAAAGCATGAAATGACGCCAAGAAAGAAAAATGTGACGATAAAACTCTTACCAAAGTAACTAATATCCATTATCAATAAGATAATCATTAAACTTTTCAACAACAATGTTGCATTGCTCTGGAGTAAGCCAAGAAAAAGAAAAGATAAAAGGAAATATGGCTTAATATAAAGCTTAATGGTCAGCAAATATTCATAGCAATTGTTTGGTTTTTCCTTTACCTTTAAATTTTACCAAAAGGATTACTCTCTACATCTGAATTTCATTTACATTATTTCTAGCAGATATGTGGACTTGATTATTATTACTATATATTGTCTGCGTTGGGGGACTGAAATTAGCCAATTTGACAGTGGTAAAGAATTCAAAGCCCAAACCTAACTTTGCACGTAAATTCTACATAGAAACTGCACAGCCATGAATCAGACGTAGTAATTAAAGACGAATCAAATTAAATCCGACAGAAATCAAAAACTTAAAAAGTGCAAATACATTGCACTCATCTCTTCTTGAGCTGATTGTTGCTACTGTAGCAAAAACCATGAATTTAACACATTCTATAAAATATTTGTTTATGAAACTTGTGCACATTGAGAAAATGCAAGAAGCAATTCCAAGGAAAAGGTGCAATAAAATTGCACCATATATTTATTCAAATTTTTCAAGTTATAATTAAGGCATAAGATAAGTTAAAACAGAAACAGTGGTCAATTTAAGATATGATTTAAACAACAGTACTTCATTAACAACATCAAAGTAAATTCCGTATACATAATTATTAAGCGACAAAATCCTAACAACTGTATGTTAATAGATTCAATAAGGAAAATTAAGGTGAATAACAATCTATTCTTTATCTAAAAAATACTTGGTTCCAAGGTCCATCCAAATATAATAAAGAAGTTGTGACGCCCCCAAAATTAGGTATACATCACCCATCTTGGGTCGTCAGATACATAATACAGAATACAAATACAACTTACTAATACAACTGTCGTGTACAATACGACAAAACATAAACTGTGAGTTTGAATACAAATATTATCTTCTAGAGAGTATTCATACTCAAAAGGATTCCTCGTTACATTTATTAACACACCATTACATAGAATAGCGAGGACTACTAACTAATACTATCATTCGGACCATCACTCCGTTCCCCGACTTGCCCCAGCTACGTTCTCATTTCCTGAAGAGAGCAGTGAAAGAAAGGATGAGCTCAACTAGCCCAGTAAGAAATATTACGACTAAGATAATGCAGAATAAATTATCATTAGCCTTCAACAATGTTAAACTGATAAAATATAATAGACATCAAGTTTAACTGTAGCGGAACAAACAATCCATTAAGAGAGTCAAGTAGAAAATAAACTCTACTATCTTTTATGATTTAAAAGATTTTCCAACACTGTGATCGCTGAGACTCAGCTTAATAAAATAATCCACATCATCGAATCACCCCTGCACTACGGCCAAGGATATTCGTATATTCATTAATGGTCATGATCATGCCAACAACTGTCCATCAATGCACTACGGGCCAATGAGGACTTTTACCACATCATTCGTAACATTACGGTCATGATTACACCGAATAATCCCTGGTCATAATCATACCAAGTCCATCTATGCACTACAGGCCACAGATGACTTTCAACAGAATATAAACATGAGGATGATGACAATGATATAAGAATTCAATAAAATAAGTTCAAGAATTAATTTATCCAAAAATTAACAACGTCCAAATTATCAACATGATACTACTTTGTGGAGTAAAATTCAAGAATGATCAGGAGAATATTTTCATGAATAGATACTAGATGAAGCGCAAATGTCAAGGATATTCCACAAATTTCATGAAGTATAGAAGTCAAAACTTAACCAACCGAGTATAATAAAGAATGGAATAACAAAAGAAATCACCATGCATGCGATAGACCGCACAGACAGGTTATTCTTAACAGAATAATAATAATGGAACCAGGTCCGGTGTAAAACACACAGACAGGATATTCCGACAGAATAATAATAAAGACGGAACCAGGTCCGGTGTAAAACACACAGACAGGATGTTCCAACAGAATAATAATAAAAACGGAACCAGGTCCGGTGTAAAACACACAGACAGGATGTTCTAACAGAATAATAATAAAAACGGAACTAGGTCCGGTGTAAAACACACAGACAGGATGTTCCAACAGAATAATAGGAGAATGTCACCAAGTATAGGGTAGACCGCGTATACATGTTATTCCAACAGAATAATAAGAAATGGAATAACAACAGTTCTCTTCATGAATAAGAAAGAATAACACCCCTTACCGTTTTAAAGAAGAGCTGAAGTAAGGAAGTAGTTAAGTAGCAGAGTACTCTTCTTCTCTCTCTCTATAGTTTCTCTCTATTGTTTCTCTCTCTAGAGTTCAGTGAATTCGTAAGAAATAATGAAGGAATGAGCTGCTATTTATAGAAAAATAGAATGCATAGTAACTAATCCATGAACGGTCCAGATTGATTACTTTAATCTGACGGTCCATATTTAAAAAAAAATAAAATATAATATATTCTATTTATAGAATAACTTTAATAAAGTATTTTGTTTTATATAAAAAGATGTTTCTGTTTTATTACGTTAATAATACGAATAAAACAAAACGTCATTATCGCTAAATAATTCATATTATTAACTGACAATAATGGAATCAAACTGAGTGACTTCTCACATAAGCATTAATAATCAATACCGTGTGCTACTATACAACCACACGTATTACTGTACTTTTACTACCGAGTAGTTCAACAGTAACAATGGTAAAACTTCCGTCGTTATTTTTAATAAAATATTTTTGTCGTTTTCTCAATCCGACAATAATTCCGTTGTGGGGTCCACCAATGATTGTGCCGTTGTACGGATATTTCCTGTTGAAACGAATATTCCCCGACCAATCGAATATTATATAACAACTTGCGTACTTTGCAAAATTTATAAATATTACCCACAACTATAACATTATATCAAATTAACTCCATAATATTCAAAAATGATATTTATAAAAAATTCATCTTTATTTATAAAAGTTGGGGTCTTACAGAAGTTCCAATTCGAAGCCCTGACAAATGCAGCAGCTATGTAAGACCCCAACTTTTATAAATAAAGATGAATTTTCTATAAATATCATTTTTGATTATTAAGGAGTGAATATAATGTTATAATTGTGGGTAATATTTATAAATTTGGCAAAGTACGCAAGTAGTTATATTATATTCGATTGGTCGGAAAATATTCGTTTTAATATGGAATATTCGTACGACGGCACAATCATTGGTGGACCCCACAACGGAATTTGTGACGTCCCCAAAACAGGTATACATCACCCATCTTGAGTCGCCAGATACATGGTGCATAAATTCACATACAACTTAATTATACAACAGTCGTGTAAAATACGACAAAACATAGCTGTGAGTTTTAATACAAAATTGTCATCTAGACAATATCCACACTCAATGAAGTCTTCATTACATTTATTATCCCACTATTTCACAGAATAGTGAGAACTACTAATGCTATCATCTGGACCGTCACTCCTTTTCCCGATTCGTTCCAGCTATATTCTCATTTTCTGAAGATAACAGTGAAAGAAAGGGTGAGCTCAACTAGCCCAGTAAAAAATATTATGACTAAGATAATGCAGATTAAATTATCTTTAGCCTTCAACAGTATAACAACTGATAGAATATAATAGACAACAAGTTTTAGATCAAAAACTGCAGCGGAATAAGTAATCCATTAGAAGAGTCAAGTAAAATATAAAATCTACTATCTTCTATGATTTAAAAAGTTTTTCATCAACTTTATCGCTAAGACTCAGTTTAATAAATAAAATCGAATCATCCCTACTCCACGGCCAATGATATTCATGTAATCATCAATGGTCATGACTATACCGAATAATCCCTAGTCATAATCATACCAACAACTGTCCACCAATGAACTATAGGCCAATGAGGACTTTTACCACATCGTTTATAACATTACAGGTCATGATTATACCGAATGATCCATGGTCATAATCATACTAAGTCCATCTATGCACGTAAGCCAAAGATGACTTTCACTACAATATAAGCATGAGGATGATGACAATGACATAATAATTTAATAAAACAAGTTCAAGAATAAATTTTAAAGATTAATAAGTTAATTTATCCTGAACTCAATAATGTCCAACTTGTCAACATGATACTGCTTTGTGGAGTAAAATTTAAGAATGCTCAGAAGAATATTTTCATGAAAAGATACTGGATGAAGCGTAAATATCCAGGATATTCTACTAATTTCATGGAGTATAGAAGCCCAAAACTTTAACCAACTGAGTATAATAGAATATATGAAACTGTAAATGGATCTTCACCCGCCATGCGGTAATCCACGTATACAGCTCATTTTCACAATTTAATAAGGAATGAATACAAAGGATCATTCACCATGCATGTGATAATCAACATAGACAGGTTATTCCAACAGAATAATAAAGAATGGAATAATAGAAGGATTCACCATGCGTGCGATAGACTGCACAGACAGGTTATTCCCAACAGAATAATAAATAATGGAACCAGATCATGCGTAACGCACAGACAAGATATTCCGACAGAATAATAAATAATGAAACCAGGTCCGGCGTAAACGCACAGACATGATATTCTGACAGAATAATAAATAATGGAATCAGGTCCGGCGTAAACGAACAGACAAGATATTCCGACAGAATAATAAAGAACGGAATATTAGAAGAATTTCACCATGTATGCGGTATTTCGCATAAACAGGTTATTCCAACATAATAATAAAGAATGGAAGAACAGCTCTTACGAGTATTGGAAAGAAAATAATTCTCTTCATGAATATGAAAGAATAATACCCCTTACAAATACAACAAATAATATCTCTTACCTTAGAAAAAACTGGATATTGAAAAAGTGAAGTAGCAGAATACTTTTCTTCTTTCTCTCTATAGTTTCTCTCTCTAGAATTTCATTGAATTCGTAAAAAATATAGAAGGAGTGAGTTTCTATTTATAGAAGAATTGAAAGTGGTTCTTGGTCTTAACGAAAGGTCAAAATGACTCTTGGTAATATTGAAGAGACAACTACTATTTGCGAAGGGGCAACTAACTCTTGAAATATCGAAGGGGCAAATAACTCTTGAAACACCAAAGGGGCAAATAACTCTTAGAAAACTGAAGGGACAAATAATTCTTAGAAAATTGAAGGGACAAGTTACTATTAAAACTTTAAATCAACGATCCATATTGATTTACTATTATAATTTCAACCAACAGTTTGAAAAATTAGCACATCTCCTCATGAAATAATATTGTACCCAAAAATGATTTGGTGTAAGACCCCAACTTATTAATGAATAAAATCAAATTTTCTCTAAATATTATTGTGAATAATAAGGGGTTAATTTGATATAATACTTTGGTTATGGGTGAAATGTACAAATTTTGCAAAATAAGCAAGTGCTTATAAAATATTCATTTTGTCGGGGAATATTCGTTTGGTCGTGGAATATTCTTGCTGTCGGGAAATATTCGTACGACAGCGCAGCCATGTGTGGGCCCCATAACGGAAAGCGATTGGATGAAGAAAACGACAAGTATAAGTTGTTTATAAATAACGGCGTAGTTGTTACCGTTAATACTGTTGGAATACCCGGTGATTAAAATACAGTAGCACACGGTATTGCACCAATTATTAATTCTTACGTAAGAATGCACTACTCAATAATTGTTACAGTAGTTATTGTTCAATATTTTATTTTATTGATTCAATAATTGTTGCATTGATATTTTATATTATTGTTGTTTCAATAATTGTTGCTGCACAGTATTTTCCATTATCAGATCAATAATTCATATTATTTGAATAATATTATTATATAACATTATTGGCAATGTCTAGAAAGTTCTGTCTAAGGAGAGGTTTGGTCATCTAATTGCGCGCCAGTAAGGAGAAATCCTTATTGGAAAGCCCCCTCTTTCCTGGGAACGGCCTGGTTGTCATAAATGTGATTCTGTAATATTATTTGTGAATAATTAATTATTGATTCATATGATAAGGAAATATTTATTTTATGTGGATATAAATGAGGGATATATTTTTGTGGTTAAAAATGAAAGAGTTAATGTTGAGGTGTTTTATCAGTATTTTTATCGGAATGGAGGTATTAAAAATCAAATCAGGGTTTTTGAGAAATATTGCGGGTGTTATAATTTTTAATCCGACCGTTGGATCGTGGTAATTTTTGGATATGTTATACATATATAAGTTGAGTATATGTCCACAAATTTTGAACCGTTAAAAATGAACGTATGATTTATTATGAATTTTACGAGATGACTGGTTCAGAAATTGTTGAATTTTCGGAGTTTATCATTTTGATGGAAAATTCTAGAATTGGTGGGCCCCACTTGTGGTTGGTGAAGAAATGTGCTGAATTATATTTCAAATGTGGTGGGTGGGAATAGTAGCAGGTAAAGCCATCAGGTTGCAGGTCAAACCTACTAAAATTTTTCTATAAATAGAGGGCTAAGTTAGAATTGAAAATCACACCAGAAACAAGTTTTCTCTCTTTCTCTCTCTAGATTATTGAGTGTATTTTGTGAGTATTTAGATACTTTGAGAGTTTCTATTCATCAGAGCAAGTTTCTTTCAGCCTTATACCGGTATTCCGACCAGAAGTACTGATATTTTGAGGTAAGGGATATTATTTTCTTCTTAAATGATATTATTTTCTTCAATATCATTATGCTGAAATATTGATATGAGTTTTTATCAAATTTGGAACTTTTTGTGTCGGGGTTACTATTCACGTATACGGCACTATTCACGTATACGGCACTATTCACGAATACGGCACTATTCACCGAAAAATAAAATTTTTCCTTTTTGTCCAAGATGTCTATTATGGTTACTATCTTTGATTGTATCCATGTTTTGATCTTTATTTTTGAATTCTGCTTCACAATTGATTATTATGAAGTATTATTGATCTTGGATAAACTGTTATACGAATCCCTACTATTTGTCCTTCTGTCTCATTGGATTCGTTCTCTTTAAGATATTTTTCATCATCCTCAGTCCTAAATGATGATATTAATGAATATCTTTGGCCTGTAGTGCAAAGATGTATGATTACTTGATGAATATCTTTGGCCTGTAGTGCAAAGATGAACAGGTGTTGAGATGAACATGACTGACAGGTGATACAAATGAATATCTTTGGCCTGTAGTGCAAAGATGAATATTTGGATAAAGATGATTATTAATTGATGTTACAGGGATAAAATATTGATGATGGACTTTTAAATCTTAGAAGATAGTAGAATTCTTTCTCTACTTGACTCTTCTAATGGTTTGCTGTTTCCGCTGCAGTTGTTGATCTAAAACTTGTTGTCGATTATATTTTATCAGATTTTTCCCTGTTGAAGACTAACGATAATTTGTTGTATATTATCTTAGTCATAATATTCTTTACTGGGCTAGTTGAGCTCACCCTTTTCCTTTTTGTTCCATTTTTCTTCTCAGGAGGTGAGAACATAGCAGGATCTAGTCGGGGTATGGAGTGATGGTTCTAGAAAGATGTTTTAGCAGTCCTCACTATTTCTGTAAAATAGTGTTTGAATAATTGTAATGAGGATTTATTTGAGTGTGGATATTGTCTAGAAGACAATATTTGTATTTAAACTCACAGTATGTGTTGTCGTATTTTGCACGACAATTGTATTATTGAAGTTGTAGTTTGCTTTCTGTACCATGTATTTGGCGACTCAGAATGGGTGTTGTATACCTATTTTGGGGGCGTCACAGTTGGTATCAGAGCTTAGGGATATGATCCCTGGCTGAGATGTGAGACAAGAACTAGGAGGGGAGAGACGGGGAATTCCTTCGCTAGTATGACCTGACTAAGTTTATTTGGTGTTTATTTGGTCGGTCAGAGTATAGGGATAATATATGACATGACTATTAACCCTTGTTTTATGGCAGTATTTAAGAATGGCAGCTGAGAACGTTAATAATGGAGTAAATCAGACCGTGGAGACACCTTTGATCACTACCCAGGGGAACGTGCAACAGGAAGGCAATATTCCTCCTGTAAACAACGTTACCGAGCAAACGATGAATGATGGAATGTTTAGGAGCTTTTTGCAGTTCATGCAAAATCAGACGAGGGAGACTCGTGTGCAGAATACGGGTGGAAATGATAACGCGCGCGGTTTGTCACAGCTAAGCAGTTCAAAGAATTGGGACCACCAGAATTTAAGGGAAAGCCGGATCCGATCATGGCGGAAACGTGGGTCAAGCAAATTACCAAGATATTCGATGTCTTGGGATGCACGGAGGAACAGAAGGTTCCATTCGCCACCTTTATGTTCCGCGGTGAGGCAGACTACTGGTGGGAGTCTGTGAAGCGTACCCAGCCTGACGCACTCAACATGTCCTGGGAAACATTTCAAAAACTGTTCAATGACAAGTACTTTCCTGAAAGTATTCGTCATATGAAGGAGGTTGAGTTTATCAGACTGGAACAAAACAACATGACGGTGTCCCAGTACGAGGCGAAGTTTGCAGAGTTATCCAGGTTTGCACCTCATTTGGTCGAAAATGAGGAACGAATGACAAGGATGTTTCTGAGAGGTCTAAAACCCGAGATTCGGCAATATCTTATCTCTCATAAATTTTCTTTATATTCAGATGTTGTAAACAGGGCTCAATTATTAGAGCGAGATAATGAGTATGTGCAACCGAGGGACCACAACCAGGGTCATACCGGTGGCGGCAGTCATCGAAGCAATGAAAACCAGCAGGGAGGAAAATATTCGGACAAAAGCGGTAACCACTCTGGTGGTAATCGTGGTCGTGATAATAGAAGGAGCGAGTCGGGAGGAGATTTCAAGAAGAGAAGGTACAACAATGATAACGTGAAGACGTCAGCACAAACATCAACTGTTTCTAGGGGAGGAGAACGACCACCGGTCGTATGTTACAAATGTGGGAAAGAGGGACATATCAGCCCAAACTGCCCACAACAATCCAAGGTATGTTATAACTGTGGAAAGGAAGGTCATATAGCTCGAGAGTGTTCTGTAGCAAAACCAAGTTCAGCGGGGATGGTGACTCCAAAAGTTATCCCGGATAAGTCGAAATCAGCGGTTCCTGGAAGGGCGTTTGTCGTGACTGGCCAAAACGCGAGAAACCCGAACGAGGTGATCACGGGTAAGCTAATCTTGAATTCTTGCGAAGTTTATACTTTACTAGATACCGGTTCTACCCATTCTTTTATCTCTCCTGCTTGTGCTCAACGTTTAAACTTGACTCCGGAGAAATTGGACTTTAACTTATCTGTTGAAACTCCGTTGGGTGAAACCTTCGTTACATCTACAGTTTATAAATCTTGCATGATCCAAGTTGGCACTATCACATTACCTGTTGATCTTATCTCTTTAAAGATACTTGCTTTTGATGTGATTTTAGGAATTGATTGGTTAACCACTCATCATGCTAAAATTGATTGTTTTCGTAAGGTTGTTAGTTTTCATATTCCTAACCAACCTGTCATACGAATTCAAACTACTAAACCACTAAAATCAGTCACTGTCATATCAAGCCACAAAGCTATTCGTTTATTGAAAAACGGATGTCAAGCTTTCTTAGCCCATGTTATGGATTTGAACAAAGACAAGTCAGATTTGAATAATATTTCTATTGTTAGAGAATTTCTCGATGTATTTCCTGAAGAACTTCCTGGTCTACCCCCAGAACGTGAAGTTGAATTCTTTATTGACCTTGAACCCGGTACAAAGCCCATTTCTAAAACTCCATATCGAATGGCTCCTATTGAACTTCAGGAGTTAAAAGTCCAACTACAGGAGTTGTTGGACATCGGTTTTATTCGTCCTAGTACGTCTCCTTGGGGTGCTCCTGTTTTATTCGTAAAGAAGAAAGACGGGAGTATGCGACTTTGTATCGACTATCGAGAATTGAATCATGTCACTATCAAGAATAGGTATCCGCTACCTCGCATTGATGACCTGTTTGACCAGTTGCAAGGAGCACAATTCTTTTCAAAGATCGATCTTCGTTCTGGATATCATCAGCTGAAGATTAAAACTGAGGATATTCCAAAGACTGCCTTCAGAACTCGGTACGGGCATTATGAATTCTTAGTAATGTCTTTTGGATTGACTAATGCTCCTGCTGCCTTCATGGATATGATGAACCGTGTATTCAAAGAATATTTGGATCAGTTCGTTGTTGTCTTTATTGATGACATCCTCATCTATTCCAAAAGCCGTGAAGATCATGAGCGCCATTTGAAGCTGGTACTGCAAAGGCTTCGTGAAAATAAGCTATATGCCAAACTGAAGAAATGCGAGTTCTGGCTTGAGGAAGTAGCATTCCTTGGGCACGTGGTGTCAAAACATGGAGTATCTGTCGACCCGGCGAAGATTGAAGCCATACAAAGTTGGGAGCAACCGAAGTCGGTAACCGAAGTACGTAGCTTTCTGGGCTTAGCTGGTTATTATCGGAGATTTGTGGAAGGATTTTCTCGAATCGCTACTCCGTTAACTCAGCTGACTCGGAAAGATACAAAATTCGTATGGAGTGAGGAATGCGAGAAGAGTTTCCAAGAACTCAAGAGGAGACTCATTTCGGCACCTGTTCTGACAATACCATCTGGTTCGGATGGATTTGTTATCTACAGCGATGCTTCAGGCAAAGGGTTAGGATGTGTTCTCATGCAACATGGGAAAGTCATAGCCTATGCCTCACGACAACTCAAAGAATATGAGAGGAATTATCCTACTCATGATTTGGAGTTGGCAGCAGTCGTTTTTGCGTTGAAGATCTGGAGACACTACCTGTATGGGGAGAAAGTGGAGATCTATACAGATCATAAAAGCCTCAAATATTTCTTCACCCAAAAGGAACTCAACATGCGGCAGCGACGTTGGCTCGAGCTGTTGAAAGATTACGATCATACCATCCAATATCATCCTGGAAAAGCAAACGTAGTAGCTGACGCATTGAGTAGAAGATCATATGCGGGTACGAGTGCAATGTTTTTAACACAAAGGCCCATTTTGTATGACTTGCAAAGGACGGAGATAGAGATGAAGGCTCCAAGTACCCACATGATAATATCAAATATACGAGTAGAACCGACTTTAATTGATAAAGTTAAAGCTGCTCAAGCTACGGATATGGAGCTGATGCGTATGAAGAAGAAAGTGCAAGAAGGTGCTATTCCAGAAGCAAGAATCGATGAAGAAGGAATACTTCGAGTCAACTCCAGACTTTGTGTTCCTAACGATTTTGACTTGAAGCATAGAATAATGATGGAGGCACACAACACACCGTTTGCAATCCATCCTGGGAGTACCAAAATGTATCACGATCTTCGACATACATTTTGGTGGAGCAATATGAAAAGAGAGATCGCGGAGTTTATCTCGAGGTGTTTAACTTGTCAACGTGTAAAGGCGGAGCATCAAGTGCCAAAGGGTCATTGTTGATAGATTAACCAAGTCTGCCCATTTCTTGCCGATACGTGAGACTTATTCCCTTGAACGTCTTGCTAGTATGTACGTGAACGAGATTGTGAGATTGCATGGCATGACAGTATCCATAGTTTCGGATCGTGACCCAAGATTCACTTCACGATTTTGGGTTAGCTTGCAGAAAGCTATGGGCACGGATTTACGATTCAGTTCGGCATACCATCCTCAAACGAACGGACAATCAGAGAGGACTATTCACACTCTTGAAGATCTATTAAGACTTTGTGTCCTAGATCTCAAAGGGAGTTGGGATAAGTACCTACCATTGGTGGAATTCTCCTACAACAACAGTTATCAGGCGAGCATAGGTGTGGCTCCATTTGAGGCGTTGTATGGAAGAAAATGTCGTTCTCCAGTATGCTGGGACGAGGTGGGTGAAGCAACATTGTTGGGACCAGAATTGGTACGCATTACTACAGAGAAGATCCAAACGATTCGACAACGTATACAAACGGCACAGGATCGACAAAAGAGTTATGCGGATCTTCATCGGAAGGACGTGGAATTTAATATTGGGGATCATGTATTGTTACGTGTTGCACCATGGAAGGGAGTTACAAGATTTGGGAAGAGAGGAAAGCTCAATCCAAGATTTGTTGGTCCATTTGAGATTCTTGAGCGAATAGGAAATGTGGCATATAGACTCGCATTACCTCCAAGCATGTCTCGTGTTCATAATGTTTTTCACATATCTATGCTTCGTAAATATGTTAAAGACCCGAACCACATTATTGAGTTAGAACCAGACGAGATAGCTGAAGATTTAACGTACGAGGAGGTACCTGTTAAGATCTTGGATAGGAAAGAGCATGTCCTACGCACGAAGGTTATACCACAAGTTAAGGTTTTGTGGAGAAACCATGCTATTGAAGAAATGACCTGGGAGTTGGAATCAGAAATGAAAGCGAGGTATCCTCACCTTTTTGAAACATCAGGTACGTACGTCAATTTCGAGGACGAAATTTCATAAGGAGGGGAGGTTGTAAGACCCCAACTTATTAATGAATAAAATCAAATTTTCTCTAAATATTATTGTGAATAATAAGGGGTTAATTTGATATAATACTTTGGTTATGGGTGAAATGTGCAAATTTTGCAAAATAAGCAAGTGGTTATAAAATATTCATTTTGTCGGGGAATATTCGTTTGGTCGTGGAATATTCTTGCTGTCGGGGAATATTCGTACGACGGCGCAGCCTTGTGTGGGCCCCATAACGGAAAGCGATTGGATGAAGAAAACGACAAGTATAAGTTGTTTATAAATAACGGCGTAGTTGTTACCGTTAATACTGTTGGAATACCCGGTGGTTAAAATACAGTAGCACACGGTATTGCACCAATTATTGATTCTTACGTAAGAAGGCACTACTCAATAATTGTTACAGTAGTTATTGTTCAATATTTTATTTTATTGATTCAATAATTGTTGCGTTGATATTTTATAATATTGTTGTTTCAATAATTGTTGCTGCACAGTATTTTCCATTATCAGATCAATAATTCATATTATTTGAATAATATTATTATATAACATTATTGGCAATGTCTAGAAAGTTCTGTCTAAGGAGAGGTTTGGTCATCTAATTGCGCGCCAGTAAGGAGAAATCCTTATTGGAAAGCCCCCTCTTTCCTGGGAACGGCCTGGTTGTCATAAATGTGATTCTGTAATATTATTTGTGAATAATTAATTATTGATTCATATGATAAGGAAATATTTATTTTATGTGGATATAAATGAGGGATATATTTTTGTGGTTAAAAATGAAGGAGTTAATGTTGAGGTGTTTTATCAGTATTTTTGTCGGAATGGAGGTATTAAAAATCAAATCAGGGTTTTTGAGAAATATTGCGGGTGTTATAATTTTTAATCCGACCGTTGGATCGTGGTAATTTTTGGATATGTTATACATATATAAGTTGAGTATATGTCCACAAATTTTGAACCGTTAAAAATGAACGTATGATTTATTATGAATTTTACGAGATGACTGGTTCAGAAATTGTTGAATTTTCGGAGTTTATCATTTTGATGAAAAATTCTAGAATTGGTGGGCCCCACTTGTGGTTGGTGAAGAAATGTGCTGAATTATATTTCAAATGTGGTGGGTGGGAATAGTAGCAGGTAAAGCCATCAGGTTGCAGGTCAAACCTACTAAAATTTTTCTATAAATAGAGGGCTAAGTTAGAATTGAAAATCACACCAGAAACAAGTTTTCTCTCTTTCTCTCTCTAGATTATTGAGTGTATTTTGTGAGTATTTAGATACTTTGAGAGTTTCTATTCATCAGAGCAAGTTTCTTTCAGCCTTATACCGGTATTCCGACCAGAAGTACTGATATTTTGAGGTAAGAGATATTATTTTCTTCTTAAATGATATTATTTTCTTCAATATCATTATGCTGAAATATTGATATGAGTTTTTATCAAATTTGGAACTTTTTGTGTCGGGGTTACTATTCACGTATACGGCACTATTCACGTATACGGCACTATTCACGAATACGGCACTATTCACCGAAAAATAAAATTTTTCCTTTTTGTCCAAGATGTCTATTATGGTTACTATCTTTGATTGTATCCATGTTTTGATCTTTATTTTTGAATTCTGCTTCACAATTGATTATTATGAAGTATTATTGATCTTGGATAAACTGTTATACGAATCCCTACTATTTGTCCTTCTGTCTCATTGGATTCGTTCTCTTTAAGATATTTTTCATCATCCTCAGTCCTAAATGATGATATTATGAATATCTTTGGCCTGTAGTGCAAAGATGTATGATTACTTGATGAATATCTTTGGCCTGTAGTGCAAAGATGAACAGGTGTTGAGATGAACATGACTGACAGGTGATACAAATGAATATCTTTGGCCTGTAGTGCAAAGATGAATATTTGGATAAAGATGATTATTAATTGATGTTACAGGGATAAAATATTGATGATGGACTTTTAAATCTTAGAAGATAGTAGAATTCTTTCTCTACTTGACTCTTCTAATGGTTTGCTGTTTCCGCTGCAGTTGTTGATCTAAAACTTGTTGTCGATTATATTTTATCAGATTTTTCCCTGTTGAAGACTAACGATAATTTGTTGTATATTATCTTAGTCATAATATTCTTTACTGGGCTAGTTGAGCTCACCCTTTTCCTTTTTGTTCTATTTTTCTTCTCAGGAGGTGAGAACATAGCAGGATCTAGTCGGGGTATGGAGTGATGGTTCTAGAAAGATGTTTTAGCAGTCCTCACTATTTCTGTAAAATAGTGTTTGAATAATTGTAATGAGGATTTATTTGAGTGTGGATATTGTCTAGAAGACAATATTTGTATTTAAACTCACAGTATGTGTTGTCGTATTTTGCACGACAATTGTATTATTGAAGTTGTAGTTTGCTTTCTGTACCATGTATTTGGCGACTCAGAATGGGTGTTGTATACCTATTTTGGGGTCGTCACATTTGGACTGAAAAGAAATATATATTTTGGGTGAATAGTATCCCGTAAATAGTAACTCATGAATAGTACCCCGTGAATAGTAACTCGTGAATAGTACTCTGATACAAAAAATGTCTCAAATACCCGATTAAAAAATATAACCTTCAGACATCAATTATTATCGAAACAAATGTCGATTTTCACTAACACAAATAATTTTAACACAATAAAACTATAAAATTCATCTTTAATCAACACGAACTTATTCATCATTAATATTATAACTCACAATATTTAACAACCAGGTCGTTCCCAAGAAAGAGTAGGCTTTTTTATAAGGATTTCTCCCTATTGGCGCGCAATTAGGTGACCAAACCTCTCCTTGATAGAACTTCTAGACATTGTAAATATTACAATTTAATAATATGAATAACTTTGTCGTCTAAATTATTGATTTAATAATATATCATATTATGCAGATGATACTGTGATAATAATTGAATCAATAATATGAGAGATATGATGCAACAATTACTGTAACAATAATTGAGTATAAGAGTGACTTCTTACGTAAGCATCAATAATCAATACCGTGTGCTACTATGCAACCACGCGTATTACTGTACTTTTACTACCGGGTAGTTCAACAGTTTTAACGGTAACACTTTCGTCGTTATTTTTATAAAATGATAATTCTGTCGTTTTCTTACTACGACAATACTTCCGTTGTGGGGTCCACCAATGATTGTGCCGTCGTACGGATATTCCTCGATAAAAAGAATATTCCCCGATCAAACGAATATTTTATAACAACTTGCATACTTTGCAAAATTTATAAATATTGCCCACAACTATAACATTATATCAAATCCACACCATAATATTTAAAAAAATATTTCGAGAAATTTAAATCTTTATTTATAAAATTTGGGGTCTCACAATCTCCCCTCCTTATAAAATTTTGCCCTCGAAATTTATATACGTACCTGGTATGCCGAAGAGATGAGGATACCTTGACTTCATTTTAAATTCTAACTCTTGAGGTATAACCTTTGAGTATTGAATATAATCCTTCTTATCTAAGATTTTAACAGGTAACTCTTCACACGTTAAATCTTCTACTATCTCGTTTAGTTTAAATTCATTAATGTGGTTCGGGTGGTCCACATATTTACGTAACATCGATACGTAAAAAACATTATGAACACGCGACATACTTGGCGGTAATACGAGTCTATAGGCCACAGTTCCTACTCGATCGAGGATTTTAAATAGACCAATAAAATCGAGGGTTGAGATAACGCCTTCTTGAACTTTTTTCTTCACATTCATCAGTTCCGGGTGTGTAGCTTGAGCGGTCTTTAACTTTATCGATTAAAGTCGATTCTACTCGTATATTTGTTATCTTCACGTGGGTCCCTAGAGTTTTTATTCTATCTCCATCATTTGTAAGTTATATGAAATTAGTCTTTGTGTTAACAACATCACACTCGTAAACGCATACAATCTTCTACTCAACGCGTCAGCTACCACGTTCGCTTTTCCCACGATGATATTGAATGGTATAGTCGTAATCTTCAACAGCTCGAGCCAACGTCCTGGACGCATTATACGATCATTTTGGTTGAAGAAATATTTAAGGGTTTTAGAAATGAGTTTTGTATTGGGGTCAATACAAAATTCGATTTCACGCTCTGGGGTAGGCTAAGAAGTCTTCAAGAATACGTCAGGAAATTTATTAACAATAGAAATATCATTCAAAACTGTGACTCTCATCCAAGACTTGGATAACACGTCACATTGATACCTATCAACTTGCCACCGTTATTCACGACGTCCCCTACAGAAAGTCTGGCTTCGGTGCATTCTATAAAGGAAGTCACTAGTAAAAGGCTCGGGGCTCTTTACTTATGGCTTGATATAACAATGATTGACTTTAGTGGTTTGGTTGCTTGAATTCGCATAACAGGTTGGTTAGGAATATGAAAGCTAACAACCTTATGAAAAGCATGATGAGTAGTTAACCAATCGATTCTTAAAATCACATCAAAGGCAAGTATTTTCAAAGAGATAAGATCAACAGGTAACGTGAAAGTGTCTATTTGAATCAAACAAGATTTATAAATAGTGGAGGTAAAGAAGGTTTTTCCTAACGGAGTTTCAACCGATAAGTCAAAGTCTAATTTCTCCGAATCAAATTTAAACATTGAACGCAAGCAAGAGAGATAAAATAATGGGTAGAACCGGTATCTAATAGGGCATAGACTTCGTAAGAGTTTATAATTAACTTACCCGTAATAACTTCGTTCGGGTTTCTCGACAAACGCTCTCACTTAAACTACCGAATTTGACTTTGCTATAGAGTACATTCCACCCTTAATTACTTCTTCACATTCCTGATCCATGATTCAAATCATTACTCCCCGATCCATTTCGAATTGGGATTGATCGCTCTGCATAGGATAATTTTGAACTCGATGTTGGATTCTCCCAATTGTTATCCAAAAAGCAAAATCCATTTCATCTATTTTGACTTTATTGAATTGGACGTCTTTTTCGACAATATCAACGCGTCGTGCGGCTTTTACCCACGCATCATATATTCTCCTTTGTTCAGTTGTTTCTGCTTTCATAAGAATTTTGGTCATAGCATTCTCAGATTCCAGCTCTAATATCTTATACTCTGCCAAAGAGTGCTTCTGTTCAAGCATCGCACATCGGGTAACATAATTTTAAATTATTGCATCTCTTTGCTCCACGACCGCATGCCGTTCTTCAGCCTGCTCTTCTAATTCATGAATACGATTTTGTAATTCTAAATTTTGATCATAAAATTCTTCTAATAAATTCTCCTCAAGTTCCTCTTCTTCTTCACTCTCAACAGCTACCTCTGCAACTAGCTCGGGTGCTACTATAAGACCCCAACTTATTAATGAATAAAATCAAATTTTCTCTAAATATTATTGTGAATAATAAGGGGCTAATTTGATATAATACTTTGGTTATGGGTGAAATGTGCAAATTTTGCAAAATAAGCAAGTGGTTATAAAATATTCATTTTGTCGGGGAATACTCGTTTGGTCGTGGAATATTCTTGCTGTCGGGAAATATTCGTACGACGGCGCAGCCTTGTGTGGGCCCCATAACGGAAAGCGATTGGATGAAGAAAATGACAAGTATAAGTTATTTATAAATAACGGCGTAGTTGTTACCGTTAATACTGTTGGAATACCCGGTGATTAAAATATAGTAGCACACGGTATTGCATCAATTATTAATTCTTACGTAAGAAGGCACTACTCAATAATTGTTACAGTAGTTATTGTTCAATATTTTATTTTATTGATTCAATAATTGTTGCATTGATATTTTATATTATTGTTGTTTCAATAATTGTTGCTGCACAGTATTTTCCATTATCAGGTCAATAATTCATATTATTTGAATAATATTATTATATAACATTATTGGCAATGTCTAGAAAGTTCTGTCTAAGGAGAGGTTTGGTCATCTAATTGCGCGCCAGTAAGGAGAAATCCTTATTGGAAAGCCCCCTCTTTCCTGGTAACGGCCTGGTTGTCATAAATGTGATTCTGTAATATTATTTGTGAATAATTAATTATTGATTCATATGATAAGGAAATATTTATTTTATGTGGATATAAATGAGGGATATATTTTTGTGGTTAAAAATGAAGGAGTTAATGTTGAGGTTTTTAATCAGTATTTTTGTCGGAATGGAGGTATTAAAAATCAGGGTATTTGAGATATTTTGTGGGGGTTATAATTTTTAATCCGACCGTTGGATCATGGTAATTTTTGGATATGTTATACATATATAAGTTGAGTATATGTCCACAAATTTTGAACCGTTAAAAATGAACGTATGATTTATTATGAATTTTACGAGATGACTGGTTTAGAAATTGTTGAATTTTCAGAGTTTATCATTTTGGTAGAAAATTTTAGAATTGGTGGGCCCCACTTGTGGTTGGTGAAGAAATGTGCTGAATTATATTTCAAATGTGGTGGGTGGGAATAGTAGCAGGTAAAGCCATCAGGTTGCAGGTCAAACCTACTAAAATTTTCCTATAAATAGAGGGCTAAGTTAGAATTGAAAATCACACCAGAAACAAGTTTTCTCTCTTTCTCTCTCTAGATTATTGAGTGTATTTTGTGAGTATTTAGATACTTTGAGAGTTTCTATTCATCAGAGCAAGTTTCTTTCAGCCTTATACCGGTATTCCGACCAAAAGTACTGATATCTTGAGGTAAGGGATATTATTTTCTTCTTAAATGATATTATTTTCTTCAATATCATTATGCTGAAATATTAACATGAGTTTTTATCAAATTTAGAATTTTTTGTGTCGGGGTTACTATTCACGTATACGTTACTATTCACGTATACGGCACTATTCACGAATACGACACTATTCACCGAAAAATAAAATTTTTTCTTTTTGTCCAAGATGTCTATTATGGTTACTATCTTTGATTGTATCCATGTTTTGATCTTTATTTTTGAATTCTGCTTCACAATTGATTATTATGAAGTATTATTGATCTTGGATAAACTGTTATACGAATCCCTACTATTTGTCCTTCTGTCTCATTGGATTCGTTCTCTTTAAGATATTTTTCATCATCCTCAGTCCTAAATGATGATATTAATGAATATCTTTGGCCTGTAGTGCAAAGATGTATGATTACTTGATGAATATCTTTGGCCTGTAGTGCAAAGATGAACAGGTGTTGAGATGAACATGACTGACAGGTGATACAAATGAATATCTTTGGCCTGTAGTACAAAGATGAATATTTGGATAAAGATGATTATTAATTGATGTTACAGGAATAAAATATTGATGATGGACTTTTAAATCTTAGAAGATAGTAGAATTCTTTCTCTACTTGACTCTTCTAATGGTTTGTTGTTTCCGCTGCAGTTGTTGATCTAAAACTTGTTGTCGATTATATTCTATCAGATTTTTCTCTGTTGAAGACTAACGATAATTTGTTTGTATATTATCTTAGTCATAATATTCTTTACTGGGCTAGTTGAGCTCACCCTTTTCCTTTTCGTTCTATTTTTCTTCTCAGGAGGTGAGAACATAGCAGGATCTAATCGGGGTATGGAGTGATGGTTCTAGAAAGATGTTTTAGCAGTCCTCACTATTTCTGTAAAATAGTGTTTGAATAATTGTAATGAGGATTTATTTGAGTGTGGATATTGTCTAGAAAATAATATTTGTATTTAAACTCACAGTATGTGTTGTCGTATTTTGCACGACATTTATAGTTTGCTTTCTATACCATGTATTTGGCGACTCAGAATGGGTGTTGTATACCTATTTTGGGGGCGTCACAGTTGGTATCAGAGCTTAGGGATATGATCCCTGGCTGAGATGTGAGACAAGAACTAGGAGGGGAGAGACGGGGAATTCCTTCACTAGTATGACTTGACTAAGTTTATTTGGTGTTTATTTGGTCGGTCAGAGTATAGGGATAATATATGACATGACTATTAACCCTTGTTTTATGGCAGTATTTAAGAATGGCAGCTGAGAACGTTAATAATGGAGTGAATCAGACCGTGGAAACACCTTTGATCACCACCCAGGGGAACGTGCAACAGGAAGGCAATATTCCTCCTGTAAACAACGTTACCGAGCAAACGATGAATGATGGAATGTTTGGGAGCTTTTTGCAGTTCATGCAAAATCAGACGAGGGAGACTCGTGTGCATAATACGGGTGGAAATGATAACAACGCGCGGTTTGTCACAGCTAAGCAGTTCAAAGAATTGGGACCACCAGAATTTAAGGGAAAGCCGGATCCGATCATGGCGGAAATGTGGGTCAAGCAAATTACCAAGATATTCGATGTCTTGGGATGCACGGAGGAACAGAAGGTTCCATTCGCCACTTTTATGTTCCGCGGTGAGGCAGACTACTGGTGGGAGTCTGTGAAGCGTACCCAGCCTGACGCACTAAACATGTCCTGGGAAACATTTCAAAAACTGTTTAATGACAAGTACTTTCCTGAAAGTATTCGTCATATGAAGGAGGTGGAGTTTATCAGACTGGAACAAAACAACATGACGGTGTCCCAGTACGAGGCGAAGTTTGCAGAGTTATCCAGGTTTGCACCTCATTTGGTCGAAAATGAGGAACGAATGACAAGGATGTTTCTGAGAGGTCTAAAACCCGAGATTCGACAATATCTTATCTCTCATAAATTTTCTTTATATTCAGATGTTGTAAACAGGGCTCAATTATTAGAGCGAGATAATGAGTATGTGCAACCGAGGGACCACAATCAAGGTCATACCGGTGGCGGCAGTCATCGAAGCAATGAAAACCAGCAGGGAGGAAAACATTCGGACAAAAGCGGTAACCACTCTGGCGGTAATCGTGGTCGTGATAATAGAAGGAGCGAGTCGGGAGGAGATTTCAAGAAGAGAAGGTACAACAATGATAATGTGAAGACGTCAGCACAAACATCAACTGTTTCTAGGGGAGGAGAACGACCACCGGTCGTATGTTACAAATGTGGGAAAGAGGGACATATCAGCCCAAACTGCCCACAACAATCCAAGGTATGTTATAACTGTGGAAAGGAGGGTCATATAACTCGAGAGTGTTCTGTAGCAAAACCAAGTTCAGCGGGGATGGTGACTCCAAAAGCTGTCCCGGATAAGTCGAAATCAGCGGTTCCTGGAAGGGCGTTTGTCGTTACTGGCCAAAATGCGAGAAACCCGAATGAGGTGATCACGGGTAAGCTAATCTTGAATTCTTGCGAAGTTTATACTTTACTAGATACCGGTTCTACCCATTCTTTTATCTCTCCTGCTTGTGCTCAACGTTTAAACTTGACTCCGGAGAAATTGGACTTTAACTTATCTGTTAAAACTCCGTTGGGTGAAACCTTCGTTACATCTACTGTTTATAAATCTTGTTTGATTCAAGTTGGCACCATCATATTACTTTTTGATCTTATCTCTTTAAAGATACTTACTTTTGATGTGATTTTAGGGATTGATTTGTTAACTACTTATCATGCCAAATTGATTGCTTTTGTAAGGTTGTTAGTTTTCATATTCCTAAGCAACCTGTTATTCGAATTTAAGCAACCAAACCATTGAAGTCAAACTCTTTCATATCAAGCCGTAAAGTCATTCGTTTATTGAAAAATGGATGTCATGCTTTCTTAGCCATGTTATGGACTTGAACAAAAATACGTCAGATTTGAATGATATTTCTGTTGTTAGTAAATTTCCTGACGTATTTCCTAAAAAATTTCTTGGCCTACTCCCAGAGCGTGATATTGAATTTTGTATCGACTTTGAACCCGGTACAAAACCCATTTCTAAAATCTCATATTGAATGGCTCCTATTGAACTTCAGGAGTTAAAAATCCAACTATAGAAGTTGATAACCGAGCCTCTATCTGGTGACTTCTTTTATGGAATACACCGAATCCAGACTCTCCGTAGGGGACGCCATATTCGTGCGATAGTAAACTGATAGGTGTCATTGTGACGTGCTATCCAAGGTTGGGATATGAGTCACAGTTGAGAGCAATCTAAGTCGGTAATCGAAATATGTAGCTTTTTAGGCTTAGTTGGTTATTATCGGAGATTCGTTGAAGGATATTCTCGAATCGCTATTCCATTAACGCAGCTGACTCGTAGAGATACAAAATTCGAATGGAGCAAGGAATGTGGAAAGAGCTTCGAAGAACTCAAGAGGCGACTCATTCGGAACCTGTTCTGACCATACCATCTTAGAAAAGCGAACGTGGTAGCTGACGCGTTGAGTAGAAGATTGTACGCGAGTACGAGTGCGATATTGTTGAACACAAAGACCTATTTTGTATAATTTATAAATGATAAAGATAGAGTTAATGACTCTAGGGACCCACGTGATAATATACGAGTAAAATCGATTTTAATCGATAAAGTTAAAGCCGCTCAAGCTACGGACATGGAGTTGATGCATATGAAGAAAAAAGTGCAAGAAGGTGCTATTCCAGAAGCAAGAATCGATGAAGAAGGAATACTTCGAGTCAACTCTAGACTTTGTGTTCCTAACGATTTTGACTTGAAACATAGAATAATGATGGAGGCATACAAAACACCGTTTGCAATCCATCCTGGGAGTACCAAAATGTATCACGATCTTCGACATACATTTTGGTGGAGCAATATGAAAAGAGAGATCGCGGAGTTTATCTCGAGGTGTTTAACTTGTCAACGTGTAAAGGCGGAGCATCAAGTGCCAAAGGGTCATTGTTGATAGATTAACCAAGTCCGCTCATTTCTTGCCGATACGTGAGACTTATTCCCTTGAACGTCTTGCTAGTATGTACGTGAACGAGATTGTGAGATTGCATGGCATGCCAGTATCCATAGTTTCAGATCGTGACCCAAGATTCACTTCACGATTTTGGGTTAGCTTGCAGAAAGCTATGGGCACGAATTTATGATTCAGTTCGGCATACCATCCTCAAACGGACGGACAATCAGAGAGGACTATTCAAACTCTTGAAGATCTATTAAGACTTTGTGTCCTAGATCTCAAAGGGAGTTGGGATAAGTACCTACCATTGGTGGAATTCTCCTACAACAACAGTTATCAGGCGAGCATAGGTGTGGCTCCATTTGAGGCATTGTATGGAAGAAAATGTCATTCTCCAGTATGCTGGGACGAGGTGGGTGAAGCAACATTGTTGGGACCAGAGTTTGTACGCATTACTACAGAGAAGATCCAAACGATCCGACAACGTATACAAACGGCACATGATCGACAAAAGAGTTATGCGGATCTTCATCGGAAGGACGTGGAATTTAATATTGGGGATCATGTATTATTACGTGTTGCACTATGGAAGGGAGTTACAAGATTTAGGAAGAGAGGAAAGCTCAATCCAAGATTTGTTGGTCCATTTGAGATTCTTGAGCGAATAGGAAATGTGGCATATAGACTCGCATTACCTCCAAGCATGTCTCGTGTTCATAATGTTTTTCACATATCTATGCTTCGTAAATATGTTAAAGACCCGAACCACATTATTGAGTTAGAACCAGACGAGATAGCTGAAGATTTAACGTACGAAGAGGTACCTGTTAAGATCTTGGATAGGAAAAAGCATGTCCTACGCACGAAGGTTATACCACAAGTTAAGGTTTTGTGGAGAAACCATGCTATTGAAGAAATGACCTGGGAGTTGGAATCAGAAATGAAAGCGAGGTATCCTCACCTTTTTGAAACATCAGGTACGTACGTCAATTTCGAGGACGAAATTTCATAAAGAGGGGAGGTTGTAAGACCCCAACTTATTAATGAATAAAATCAAATTTTCTCTAAATATTATTGTGAATAATAAGGGGCTAATTTGATATAATACTTTGGTTATGGGTGAAATGTGCAAATTTTGCAAAATAAGCAAGTGGTTATAAAATATTCATTTTGTCGGGGAATACTCGTTTGGTCGTGGAATATTCTTGCTGTCGGGAAATATTCGTACGACGGCGCAGCCTTGTGTGGGCCCCATAACGGAAAGCGATTGGATGAAGAAAATGACAAGTATAAGTTATTTATAAATAACGGTCAAACCTACTAAAATTTTCCTATAAATAGAGGGCTAAGTTAGAATTGAAAATCACACCAGAAACAAGTTTTCTCTCTTTCACTCTCTAGATTATTGAGTGTATTTTGTGAGTATTTAGATACTTTGAGAGTTTCTATTCATCAGAGCAAGTTTCTTTCAGCCTTATACCGGTATTCCGACCAGAAGTACTGATATCTTGAGGTAAGGGATATTATTTTCTTCTTAAATGATATTATTTTCTTCAATATCATTATGCTGAAATATTAACATGAGTTTTTATCAAATTTAGAACTTTTTGTGTCGGGATTACTATTCACGTATACGTTACTATTCACGTATACGGTACTATTCACGAATACGACACTATTCACCGAAAAATAAAATTTTCTCTTTTTGTCCAAGATGTCTATTATGGTTACTATCTTTGATTTTATCCATGTTTTGATCTTTATTTTTGAATTCTGCTTCACAATTGATTATTATGAAGTATTATTGATCTTGGATAAACTGTTATACGAATCCCTACTATTTGTCCTTCTGTCTCACTGGATTCGTTCTCTTTAAGATATTTTTCATCATCCTCAGTCCTAAATGATGATATTACTGAATATCTTTGGCCTGTAGTGCAAAGATGTATGATTACTTGATGAATATATTTGGCCTGTAGTGCAAAGATGAACAGGTGTTGAGATGAACATGACTGACAGGTGATACAAATGAATATCTTTGGCCTGTAGTGCAAAGATGAATATTTGGATAAAGATGATTATTAATTGATGTTACAGGGATAAAATATTGATGATGGACTTTTAAATCTTAGAAGATAGTAGAATTCATTCTCTACTTGACTCTTCTAATGGTTTGCTGTTTTCGCTGCAGTTGTTAATCTAAAACTTGTTGTCGATTATATTCTATCAGATTTTTCCCTATTGAATACTAATGATAATTTGTTGTATATTATCTTAGTCATAATATTCTTTACTGGGCTAGTTGAGCTCACCCTTTTCCTTTTTGTTCCATTTTTCTTCTCAGGAGGTGAGAACATAGCAGGATCTAGTCAGGGTATGGAGTGATGGTTCTAGAAAGATGTTTTAGCAATCCTCACTACTTCTGTAAAATAGTATTTGAATAATTGTATTGATGACTTATTTGAGTGTGGATATTGTCTAGAAGATAAATTTTGTATTTAAACTCACAGTATGTGTTGTCGTATTTTGCACGACAATTGTATTATTGAAGTTGTAGTTTGCTTTCTGTACCATGTATTTGGCGACTCAGAATGGGTGTTGTATACCTATTTTGGGGGCGTCACATTTTTATTCAGTATTCATATAAAATAATATTTTCTTCCATACTCTGTAGTATGTAAGTAATATTATTTCATTTCAGATTTCGAATTTTACATTCATTTGGTTAAAGTTTTGGCTTTTATACTCCATAAAATTAGTAGAATATCCTTGATATTTGCGCTTCATCCAGTATCTTTTCATGGAAATATTATTCTGAGCATTCTTGATAAGTTTTAACTTTTTTATGCCGGGGTACTATTTATGATAAAAATTGATTCGTTTTCGGTCTAAATTATTTTTGGTACAATATTATTCTTGAATTTTACTCCACAAAGCAGTATCATGTTGACAATTTGGACGTTATTGATTTCTAGATAAATTAAAGTATAAATCTTTTGAAAAATTTATCCTTGAACTTGTTTTATTGAATTCTTATATCATTGTCATCATCCTCATGTTTATATTATGTTGAAAGTCATCTGTGGCCTGTATGCATAGATGGACTTGGTATGATTATGACCAGGAATTATTCGGTATAATCATGACCGTAATGTTACAAATGATATGGTCAAAGTCCTCATTGGCCCGTAGTACATTGATGGACAGTTGTTGGCATGATCATAACCATTGATGAAAACACGAATATCCTTGTCCCGTAGTGCATGGATAAATTGTGGTCGTAATACTAATGAATATCCTTGGCTGTAGTGCAGGGATGATGTGAATTATTTATTAAGCTGAGTCTCAGCGATAAAATTGATGATAAATTCTTTTAAATCATTGAAGATAGTAGATTTTATGCTCTACTTGACCTTTCTAATGGATTGCTTGTTCCGCTGCAGTTAAACTTGATGTCTATTGTATTTTATCAGTTTAACACTGTTGAAGGCTAACGATAATTTATTATGCATTATCTTAGTCATAATATTTCTTACTGGGCTAGTTGAGCTCACCCTTTTCTTTCATTGTTCTCTTCAGGAAATGAGAATATAGCTGAGACTAGTCGAGGAACGGAGTGACGGTCCAGATGTTTGCATTAGTAGTCCTCACTATTCTGTGAAATAGTGTGATAATAAATGTATTGAGGACTTATTTTGAGTTTTAATAATGTCTTGAAGATAATATTTGTATTAAAACTCACAGCTCATGTTGTATTATTAAGTTGTATTTGTTTTTGTACCATGTATTTGGCGACTCAAGATGGGTGATGTATACCTATTTTGGGGGTGTCACAAGCTAGTTGCACTTATAGATAACCAACACTATTAACATGAAATTTGAATAAATGGGTTATCACCTGTAGTTTAGATTCAAAGTCTTCAGGGGACCAATTTACAATAGAAAAATCAAGGACTTTGTGGTATTATTAACAGTGATACCTCTAGGACCCTGAAACCAAAGTTAAAAAAGGGTTAAAGACAACCATTAAGAGGGTCTTATCCTGAATGACCTAACATATAGCAACTACTCACATCCGAATTAGACTAGCATGCGCAGGAAAGTATTCCGCTTTGAGTTGTTTGTGCCTGAAACTATATCTCATTCTTGCATATTAGATAAACAAAAAAGGGAAAAAGTGAAATGTTCAGATGACATACATGTCACACAGAACATATTACATATTATGATAACAATAGATTAGTATTTTAAGGAAATTCTATGAACAAAAAGAAGCAAAACAACATAAGGAAGTTTCATCCAAATAATCCAAATTAAAAACTCAAAGATGATTATACTAAATGTATTCAGAAGTTACTAATACTTAAAACAACCAAGTTACGTAGTAAAATAAGATAATTATTGAAATTAATTTGAAGCGGTAAAGTTATCATCTTTCTCGATTTTGATCTTCTTTTGCATTTTGTTGGTTGACATTTCAACTTCAGTTGATTGAGATCCTTGTACATCATCATCGCTTATTGAATGTATAGGCCTTTTGCTTATAGGTGTGACACAGTTGACAACATCGAGCATTGACTCACCATGTATAGATTGTAGTAACAAAATTTAACTTGTGTAGGATTCAATTATTTTTTTCATATGTATAAACAAATTTATTGTAGGATTCAACATCAACCAAATTGTATGTGTAAAATTGATATTACCTGAGGTTCATCACATATATTTGTGTAGGATTCAATTATTTTTTCATAGCTAGTCATCCTAGCAACTGTGTATGTCACATAATTTGCCTTCAAATTATAAGATGATATCTGTATTTTGAAAAGGAACCTCTTTTGCAACAATAAATTGAATTCATCCGGAAAACAATCAGAGTCTCCATCCTTTAACACATTTAAAAACTATGAATTAAAAACAGTTATGTACATAAGGTTAAGATTGTATACTTTAAATATGTAATGCGTTTTTTCTATTTTAATTTTTTCTTGATCAATTGTTTCCTCAATTCATAAGCTGATTTTCCTATGACGTGTTGGGCTTCACGATCAAATAGAACAAAAGATGCACTGGACGTATCATCCATTACTTTAACTTGAACTTTAAATCTACAACTAAAAGTTATATTTACAAAGTTAGATAATATTA
Organism: Panax notoginseng; assembly: GCA_016801055.1. Classification (NCBI taxonomy): domain Eukaryota; kingdom Viridiplantae; phylum Streptophyta; class Magnoliopsida; order Apiales; family Araliaceae; genus Panax; species Panax notoginseng. The sequence goes on along the minus strand of CM029017.1, from coordinate 15,614,502 downwards.
ATAGAGTGAACAAAGTATGAACATAAGGTAGATATAACGTATAACAAAATATTGTATCACAATACCTCGGTGTAACATAATTAACATGGTCAAAACATTTAGCACACCAATATTTTTCGTTGTCTGGTTTTACTTTTTTGCGGCATTTTTTGTAGGAATTGTAAAACCAATTATATTCGGTTTCTATACACAGAATAGTAGCAAATACCACACATGATGACTCCTAGAGTGTAAAAAAAATGAACAACAGAAAATTAGTAAATGTTGTGAAAGAAGTAAGGTGTTTTAAAAGCGGTTTTACCTCTGTTGCAACCCGTATTTCTTCAAGAGTTTTCCTATCACTGATTTGGAGGAATTCATCTGTAATAGATAATGCGCTCTGGCTAGATAAATGAGTTATTGTAGTTTTACCGGAATTGGCATCACAAATACTGATAGACAACAGTGATTGTAGTAAAAGGGAAAATTAATTTGTAGTAGTAATAGATTTTTATAAAGGGTTCAAAGAAGAACACAGTATACCTATTTTTAAAATTAACAACCTCAGGGATATCTACATTTATAAGAAGTCTCGAATCGAACATTGAGTTGGACAAAGCTGGTGTACCTATGTAATGGCAAATATTGCATAGTTAATAAACATAAATTTAGAAAGATATTTTTCATACAAACACGTATTAGTACCTTTCCAGAACTTGATTTTTGCAAATTGTAAAACAATTATAATGTTTTTTTGATTATCTGTTTCAGCAAAGGAACAAATTTGGTTTGCAAAGTCATCTCACAAGGTGCAACTCAATACATTATGACTGTTAGAAAAATACAATGTAAGATTAATTTAAATGATTATAGCTATTAATAAAAGAAGTGTTCATACAGTATAAAAATTTGCCTGTTATCAGTTAATTCAATATTAACTTTCTTGCTTTGTTTACCATTGCTTGTACTGATTTCAACACTCCCTATCGCAGTTAGTTGTCCAATAACACCTGGTTATTCACAACAAAATGTTATACATAATTAAAAAAACTCAGGATGTAAAAACTTATAGGGTTAATTATTGTTAAACATACCAACTAAGTATGAATCATCAACCGCAGATGATAGTATTTGGTCGTATGGAGTGAATTGAAATCCATATGTATGAATGGGAGCCTCATCTAACTCTCACAGTGAGGTGGAATACAGAAAATTAATTTTGTGTGGATGTTGAGTAGCTCTAAAAGAACCACCTTTCTGACTGACAACGAAATTGGTGATTATAAAGACTTGTTGTTCTTTGACTGTTGTTTAAAATTTTGTAAATAGAGACCTTTTGATACTCGCTTGTATTTTGGTGTCCTATAAAAGTATAATATGCATATGGTAAGATGTTGTAATTTGGAGTTGCGTATGTATGTTTTTGTGTGTGTATGTGTGTGTGTGTGTGTGTGTGTGTATATATATATATATATATATATATATATATATATATATACCTTTTCATCCAACAATACCATCTCAATGTTGTTTATGTAGTCTGCTTTGTTGAAGCTTGGCATATTCCAGAGTCGAGTTATCCTTACTTTAATCTTCCATGTCTCTTTGACATGGCTGATGTCATCAACAAAATCGTACATAGTTGTCATCTAAATATTGGGATAGGTAAAATAATAAGGAGGACTTGACTGTTTGTAGTATGAACTGTTGTGTACTGAGTTGGTATTTATAGCCATAATATCATAAAGTATTGATTTTTTTAGGATATATTTAAGTAGTGATTTAGGGGATTATAATCAATAAATTATGAGATAACAATTAAATTACAAAGGATAATATCAAAATAGTTAATATAAATCTAAAAACTGTTTAGATTTATAGTAGTGGATTAGGGGATTATAATCAATATATTAAGAGGTAATTAAAAAATTACAAAGGATAATATCATAATTAAACTATAAGGGATAATATCATAATTAAATTATAAAGGATAATATCAAAATAGTTGATATAAATCTAAAACCTGTTTAGATTTATAGTAGTGATTTAGGGGATTATAATCAATAAATTAAGAGATAACAAATAAATTACAAAGGATAATATCATAATTAAATTACAGAGGATAATATCATAATTAAATTACAGAGGATAATATCATAATTAAATTACAAAGGATAATATCAAAATAGTTGATATAAATCTAAAAACTGTTTAGATTTATAATAGTGAATTAGGGGATTATAATCAATAAATCAATGATAATATCAAAATTACTAAGGATAATATCAAAACAATTGATATATTTAAATTACAAAGGATAATTAAATTAAATTTTAGATTTACAGTAGTGAATTAAGAGATAACAAATGCATCTAATTTATCTTAAGTCTAGCTGAACATATTCCATATTACCATATCTACAGCAGTAATGATCCGAACAACAACAGTAACCATAATGAGATCAAAACAGATGAATTTCTAAAGAATTAAGGAAACAATTCTAGTAAGAAAAAAGGAATTTTAACTGAAACTGAATGATCCTGCAGTAAATAATAGATTAGACAATGCAAGTCAAAATTACATAAAAATTGTTATACAATATTTTACAAATTTATCACATGAATTGAAGCAGTAAATTTGTTAATACATAATTGCATTTGTGTAAGAAACTAACAGAAAGAAACTATCATTGAAGGTATATTCCAGAGCCAACATTCAACTAAAAATATAATTATATATATAAATATATGAGAGAGAGAGAGAGAGAGACTGACATCAACAGGGGCCTGAGGAGACTGTAAGCTAACGGCACGAATCATTGTTTTGGGCGAAGTAATTCTAACACCGGAAGTCAATCTCCTCGCTACAAATTAACCTCAAGCTCGAATCCACAAATCAGCAAAGAGTTGTAAATCTAAGAGATCACCCAAAGGGACTTTTTGATTTGATGTAATTTGCCATCTAATTTATGTAAGATTCAAATTATTCAAATTTTTTGATTTGATGTAACCATTTGGGGCTGACGAATTTGAACTAACATAGAATGAGGGGATTGTTATTTTAGACGCGCGGGTTTGTCAAGGGTATTTTTGTCAAGGGCAATTAGAAGCATTAAATAGGATGGACATGTGTTGAATTTGTAGAACGACATATGTCAAATTAATGTGTCATGTACTGTGATTTAGTAGATATAATAGATATCCATTACTCATGCTACACATACTTTTATAATTTACATGTCCTAATCTAGCATGTCAAACATTAAAAGTAGAAATCGTATAAGCAAAAGATGAATTTTCATTAATAACATTTAGTTTGTACATGCCAGTAAATTCATATCCTTTTCCGACATACATACCATCCTTAGACAATACAATACAATTAGCTTCAAACAAGACTTTTATGCTATGTTTGTTTAAAAGACTAACAGATACAAGGTTTTTTCTAATTTTTGGAATATGAAGAACATCATTAAGAGTGATTATCTTTTCGGATGATAACTTGACCTTGCCTTTGCCCATCACTTTTGCAGTTGATGAATTTCTCATGAATAGTTCTTGACTATCCTTCATAGGTTCATTGGCTTTAAATATTGCTTTATTCTTGACAATATACTTGGTTGCTCATGAATCGATCCACCATTCCATGTTGTCTCCAATCATGTTAGTCTCCATGATCATAACAGCAATATCCTCATTGTCTACCATATTTGCTTGATCATATTCTTTTGTTGCATTTGCTTCAATTACAAAATACATTGTTTCTTGCAATGTCCTGGCTTACGACACTTCCAACAAGTACATTTTGGTTTTTTATTTTCGAAAGTGCTATGTTAACCACCACGCTTTCTTTTATTGTTGCCCCTTGGTTTAAATGCATTTTCTATGACAAGAGTTTTAGCACTTTTGTTTTCTATTTTCAATTTATCCAAGTTTCGAGAATTTTCTTCAACTTGAAGAAATTTAATAAGTTCTTGCATAGTCATTGCATCTTTCTTTTGTTTCAATTCCTTTCAACAATCTTTTCATGAAAATGGTAACTTTGAAATGATTGTCGATACTTGAAACCCTTTGTCAAGGTTATGGCCTTTCGACACAATTTGATTCATAATAATTTGAAGTTCATGTACTTGCAGCATAACAGATTTGCTATCTATTATTTGATAATCAAATAATGAACTTACTAGAATTTTTTTTATTTTTAGCATCCTCGATTTTGTATTTGTTGTCGAGATCCTCCCATAATTCCCTTGTCGTCTTTTTCATGAATTTGGCTTCATACACATCGTACAACGAATTGGATAGTGCATTTAAAATATACCCTTTACACATGAAGTCATCTTGTTCCCATTTTATTCGATTCTTAAATTCTGTCGGTGACTCATTTTCCTTTTCTTCAATTTTCTTTTCATTTAGCACATGAGAGATTTTTAATGCCGTTAAGCAAAAATACATTTTGCTTTTCCAACGTCTGAAGAATAATCCATCAAACTTCTTGAGTTTGTTAATTTGATTCAAGCTATTTTTTGAATTGTTGTCCTTCATGGTATTATAGTCTTAAGATTGTTGTAACTTGCTTTGTAGTAAAATATAGAGCAACAATATTCTTACCTGGATCGAATGGTTGATTACTATTTTCTTAAGACTATATTCGCCCCTTACTTTTGCTACACAGAGTTACTGCGAATTAGTCTTCCAAGATAAGAGACATGTCCATACTTTAATCTGTACTAGAATTTGTTGTGTAGAAACAAAACTAGTGGTAAACTATAAATAAAAGAAGAAAATTATAATAATAAAAATTATTTAAAATGATAATTTTTCTAAGAATTTGAGAAAGATTGAATCATTTTAAGTGAGTATTTTGGGTGAATTTGTAATCTATTTATAGGTTTCCAAATACTCATTTGAAGAGTTATGTTGATATCCAAACATGACATCCCATTCTTGTTGTCCCAAACTCAAGTCGTATCCCAATTTCGATGTCGGCATCCTTTTGATGTCGGCATCCTTTTTACCGTTGGCATTATTACTGTTGTCAGTCGTTGGAAATATTGCCGTATTATAAGAATGTTGTTGCCACGACTTGAACCCAAAACCTTTCTTAATATCAACATCTCTCTCTTATCCAACTGAAACAATATTAATTATTGATTACATGGATAACATATAATATATTTATTATATACTTTTAGATAATTAAAATATCCAACATGGGGCAATGTTAGAGTGTGGTTTGATGGGTCCGAGAGAATCGGGGGACCCACATCACGTGGCTGGATGGTTAATAACAGTAAGGAGTTTGATATTTTAAAATGATCACAATCTTAGTTGACTTATGATTCCCTTGCCTGATTTGACTTCCTATTTATAAGAAAGTCAAATCCTATTCAAGGGACGCATTAGAAGTAATGGGACATGTTCCTGAATAAGGAGTAAGAATTTGATGAGCTAAATTGCATATATCTGATATGTAGGTTAGGTACCTAATTGTGAAAATTGTTAAAACAATGAAATTATGGAGAACAAATCAGATGAGCTAAATTGCATCAGAAATTGTCAGGTACCTAACCTGGGCAGTTGAAATAGACTTGTCCGGGTGATCAACTGTGTTAGATCGGTTATGAATCTTGTATTGTGATATGAATTATCGAATAATTGAAATGTGGAACTTTGTTAGTTATTATTCGTACACGGAAATAATAAGTATCATATATAGTTGGAAATAATAAATATGATATAAGTTTATCAATGTGAAGTGTTGTGGTTAAATTATTCATAATAATTGTGGCGTAGAACTCTGATAAACTGTTTTGTGGAACTTTAATAAATTGTGGTTGTATGTGATATACTTGTTGAGCAATGAATTTGTTAACGTGTTGTGTTCAAGAAAAGAAGATTGATCATAATAGGGAACGAGTTGGACAGACACGCAAGAGTTAGCTTTGCATGGAAGAATTGTAAAAGTTGCCATAATTTTTTTTGGAGATTATTAAATTTACAATATTTTTTTATTATTTTCACAATAAAAGTTTTGTTGTAGATGTATAATGACCGTAAAAACCGTCACTATAGGATCTATAGCGAAACTTTTGCTATAAAAATAATAATTTCTATTGTGAATTTAATAATTTCCTTTTTTTAAGGTGAATTTTTGTTATTTTTACAGTAGAAAGATGATTGGGTTTTTAAGGTTAGCGAGACTGAGTTTTTAAATAGATGATTTATTGTTTTGGTTAAGGACGATAGGCCAACGGATATACATTAAGGGTGTTTGTTATATGTCATAATGTTTATATTATTGATTATTTGATTTCCAAAATAGTTATATTATGTTATTTTTGTTTAGTAGAAAATATGTGATTATCGGTAATTATAATTGTGAGTGTTTGTTTGGTATGAATTCAAAATTAATGAGAATATTTTTTATAATAAAATATATTTGTACTAATTTTAGTTGAATGATTTATCCATATGATTATTGTCAATTATAATCAACAATTATCAAAGTACTATTGAGTTAATTAATTATATATTACTTAGTAAACTGTATTAAAAAATTTTAATATGTTTATAAAATAATAATTCATGTGATTTATTCAATTATTAAGCACAAAATTTTCATGTTAACCACCAGGTACTTTGTATGGGCGATGAGTTATTTTAGTTAAACTAAAGATGTCGACAAACAAAAAAACAAAAAAATTAAAAAATAAATGTAAATTATGTGACTAATAAGGATATTAGATTACTTTGATTCCTAAGATTAATTTTTCTGATTTAGAAAAATGTGTTATATGTGTTAAATCAAAAATTGCCAACGGTAATATTTCAATTGGGATACTGACATCGGAATTGGGATACGACTTGAGTTTGGGAGATCCCAACATCGGAATTGGGATACAACCAAAATTGAGTTGGGACCAAAATTACAGAACGACAGCAACAAGAATGGGATGCCATGTTTCGATATCAACATAACTCTTCAAATGGGTGTTTGAAAACCTAAAAATAGGTTATAAATCCACCCAAAATACTCACTTGAAATCATTCAATCCTTCTCAAATTTTTAGAAAAATTATCATTTTAAATAATTTTTCTTATTATAATTTTCTTCTTTTATTTATAGTTTAGCACAAGTTTTGTTTCTACACAACAAATTCTAGTACAGATTAAAGTTTGTGTAAGACCCCAAGTTTTATGAATAAAGATTATTTTTTCTCGAAATATATTATTGAATATTATGGTATGGATTTGATATAATGTTATAGTTGTGGGTAATATTTATAAATTTTACAAAGTATGCAAGTGGTTTTAAAATATTCGATTGGTTGGGGAATATTCGTTTTATTAAGAAATATTCGTACGATGACACAATCATTGGTGGACCCCACGACGGAAGTATTATCGGAGTTAGAAAACGACAGAAATATCTTTTTATGAAAATAACGGCGAAAATTTTACCGTTAAATTGTTGAACTACCCGGCAGTAAAAGTACAGTAATACGCGTGGTTGCATAGTAGCACACGGTATTGGTTATTGATGCTAACGCGAGAAGTCACTCAGTTATACTCAATTATTATAACAGTAATTCCTGCATAATATCTCTCATATTATTGATTCAATTATTGTCACAGTATCATCTGCATAATATTTTATATTATTAAATCAATAATTGAGACGACCAAGTTATTCATATTATTATTTGCATTATTGACGATATCTAGAAAGTTCTCTCGAGAAAAGGGGTTTGGTCACCTAATGGCGCGCCAATAGGGAGAAATCCTTATCGAAAAGCCCCCTCTTTCCTGAGAATGATCTGGCTATTAAATATTGTGAGTTATAAGATTAATGATAAATAATTGTTAATAGATTAAAAATGTGTTGATTAAAGATAAATAATTTATGGTAATTATTTATTCAATTGTTGATATAAATAGAGGGGTTTGTTATGAGATGTTTGTTATAAGTTTGGCTTATTATTCTATGAGGAGATATGCTAATTTTTCAGACCGTTGGTTGAAGTTATAATAATAAATCAATATGGATCGTTGGTTGAAGATATAATAGTAAATCAATATGAGCTGCTAGTGGAAAGTTATAATAGTATATCAATATGGATCGATGGTTTAAAGTTTTAATAGTAAATCAGTATGAACCGTTGCTTTAAGTTTTAATAGTAAATCAATATGGACCGTCCGTTTAAAAGTAAATTAATCTGGGTCGTTCATGAATTAGTTACGATTCAGTCCTTTTTCCAATAAATAGAAGCTCATTCCTTCATTATTTCTTACGAATTCACTGAAACTCTAGAGAGAGAAACTATAGAGAGAAAGAAGAAGAGTATTCTGTTATTACACTAGTGCAGTCTCCAAATTTTTATTAAGGTAAGTGATATTATTTGTTGTATTCGATCGTAAGGGATATTATTTGTTGTATTCGTAAGGGGTATTATTTATTTTATATTCAGAAGAGATATTATTTTTCGTATTCGTATGGATATTATCTTCGTTTAATATTTGTATGAAATAATATTTTCTTCCATACTCTGTAGTATGTAAGTAATATTATTTCGTTTCGTATTCCTACTTCTACACTTATTTTGTTAAAGTATTGCTTCTATACTCCGTGAAATTAGTAGAATATCATTGATATTTGCACTTCATCTAGTATCTTTTCAAAGAAATATTATTCTGAGCTTTCTTGATAATTATTGATCTTTTCATGCTGAAATACTATTCACGAGTTACTATTCATGAGTTACTATTCACAGATTACTATTCACTCAAATTTTATTCACTCGGGTATTCGGGGCACTTTTTCATACCGGAGTACTATTCATGAGTTACTATTCACAGGTTACTATTCACCCAGTTACTATTCACTCGAATATTATTCATTCGGGTATTTGGGACACTTTTCATGTCGGAGTACTATTCACGAGATATTATTCTCGAGGAACTATTCATAGGGTACTATTCACGAGGTACTATTCACCCGAAAGATATATTTCTTTTCTGTCTAAATTATTTTTGATACATGAATATTATTCTTGAATTTTACTCCACAAAGCAGTATCATGTTGACAATTTGGATATTTTTAAACTCTGGATAAATTTAAAGTCTTTAATATTTATCCTTGATTTTGTTTGATTAGTGCTTATATCATTGTCATCATCCTCATGTTTATATTGTGATGAAAGTCATCTGTGGCTTACGTGCATAAATGGACTATTGATTGGTATGATTATGACCAGAGATTATTCGGTATAATCATGACCGTAATGTTACAAATGATGTGGTAAAAGTCCTCATTGGCCCGTAGTGCATTGATGGACAATTGTTGATATGATTATGACCAGGGATTATTCGGTATAATCATGACCATTGATGATTACATGAATATTCTTGGCCCGTAGTGCATGGATGATTCGATAACGTGGTTTATTTATTAAGATGAGTCTCAGCGATAAAATTGATGATAAATTATTTAAATCATAGAAGATAGTAGATATCATACTCTGCTTGACTCTTCTAATGGATTGCTTGTTCCGCTGCAGTTGTTGATCTAAAACTTGTTGTCTATTGTATTCTATCAGTTGTTATACTGTTGAAGGCTAATGATAATTTATTCTGCATTATCTTAGTCATAATATTTCTTACTGAGCTAGTTGAGCTCACCCTTTTACTTTCATTGTTTTCTTCAGAAAATGAGAACGTAGCCAGGACTAGTCGGGGAACAGAGTGACGATCCGAGATGGTGGCTATAGTAGTCCTCATTATTTTATGATATAATGTGATAATAAATATAATGAGAACTTCATTTGAGTTTGAATACTGTCTATGAGATAATATTCGTGTAAAAACTCTAAGATACGCTGTTGTCGTATTGTATAAAAGAGGTTTGTATTTGATTTATGTGCCATGTATTTGGCAACTCAGAATGGGTGATGTATACCTATTTTGGGGGTGTCACAGTTTGGGCCTATCTTATCTTGGGAGACTAATTCGCAGTAACTCTATGTAGCAAATGTAAGGGGCGAATATAGTCTTAAGAAAATAGTGGTCAACCATTCGATTCAGGCAGGAATATTGTTGTTCTATATCTTACTACAAAGCAAGTTACAACACCCCTCACTCTCTTATTATATGAAATTTAAAATAAGAAAATATAAAAATTATTCAGCAAATAATATACTCATGTTCCCACAAAATTCAAACCAAAAACTTGGTATGCCACGTGACTGACACATACCCCCAATTTCATCATTACGTTGTAAATGGGAAAACATGCCCTTGTTAAACGTATGTTATGTTATCCATCTAAACTTCCCACCCAAGCATCTAAAGCGCCACTTCTCATCCACACATTTAAAACTTCTTAGAGAGCTCAAGCGCCATCTCCTACCAATACCCCAACGTTGTTGGGACCAGAGTTAGTACGTATGACTACAGAGAAGATCCAAATGATCCGACAACGTATACAAACGGCAAAGGATCGATAAAAGAGTTATGAGAATTTTCATCGAAAGGACGTTGAATTTAATATTGGGGATCATGTATTGTTACGTGTTGCTCCATGGAAGGGAGTTACAAGATTTGGAAAGAGAGGAAAGCTCAATCCACGATTTATTGGTCCATTTGAGATTCTTGACCGAATAGGAAATGTGGCCTATAGACTCGCATTACCTCCAAGCATGTCTCGTGTTCATAATGTGTTTCACATATCTATACTTCGTAAATATGTGAAAGACCCAAACCACATTATTGAGTTAGAACCAGACGAGATAACCGAAGATTTAACGTACGAGGAGGTACCTGTCAAGATCTTAGATACGAAGGAGCATGTCCTACCCACAAATGTTATACCACATGTCAAGGTTTTGTAGAGGAACCATGCTATTGAGGAAATAACCTGAGAGTTGGAATCAAAAATAAAAATAAGGTACCCTCACCTTTTCGAAACACCAGGTACGTACGTCAATTTCGAGGACGAAATTTCTTAAGGAGGGGAGGTTGTAAGACCCCAACTTTTTATAAATAAAATTGAATTTCTTCTAATTATTATTTTGAATAAAAAGGTGTTAATTTGATATAATGCTTTGGTTATTAGTGAAATGTGCAAATTTTACAAAATAAGTAAGTGGTTATAAAATATTCATTGTTGTCGGGGAATATTCGTTTGGTCGTGGAATATTCTTGCTGTCGGGAAATATTCGTATAATAGTGCAGCCATTTGTGGGCCCCATAACAGAAAACAGTCGGATGAAGAAAACGACAAGTTTGAATTTTTATAAATAACGGCGTAATTGTTACCGTTAACACTGTTAGAATACTCGGTGGTTAAAGTACAGTAATACGCATGGTTTCACTCACACTATTACACAATATTGTTATATTATTGTTTTTACGTAAAAAGACACTACTCAATAATTGTTACAGTAATTACTGTTCAATATTTGATTTTATTGATTCAATAATTGCTACGTTGATATTTTATATTATTGCTGTTTCAATAATTGTCACTGCACAGTATTTCTCATTATCAGATCAATAATTCATATTATTTGAATAATATTATTACATAGCATTATTGACAATGTCTAAGGAAGTTCTATCTAAGAAAGGGGTTTGGTCACCTAATTGCGCGCCGGTAAGAAGAAATCTTTAACGGAAAGCCCCCTCTTTCTTGAGAACGACCTGGTTGTCATATTGTGATTATGTAATATTATTTTTGAATAATTAATTATTGATTTATATGATAAGAAAATATTTATTTTTATGTGGATATAAATGAAGGAATTAATGCTGAGGTGTTTTATCAGTATTTTTTCAGAATGGAGATATTAAAAATCTTTCGTATGTGAATTTCGGGTATTTTCTGTTTAGAATTTAGAAAAAATTTCTTCTACAAAGTTATAGCGAATTAAATTTCCTATGGAATAGATATGAGATTTGAATTTTTCTAATAGAAGGGCTATTTTTTTTATGAATTATTGAAGTTTCGAAAATAAATATTTTTATTTAAAACATGGTGGGCCGCACTTTTTGTTGGTGAGAAATGTGCTAAAATTTTATTTCAAAAGTGGTGGGCGTGAATAGTAGTTGATAAAGCCATCAGGTAGCAGGTTAGTTTGCTTTGGCATTCTATGCATTTTTCTATAAATAGGATGCTTAGTTAGAATTGAAAATCATACCAGAATCATAAGCTTTCTCTCTCTATATTATCGAGTGTATTTTGTGAGTATTTAAATACTTTGAGAGTTCCTATTCAGTATAAGTTTTCTTCAGCACTATATCCGATATTCCAGTCAGAAGTACTGTTCTTTTGAGGTAAGAGATGTTATTTTCTTCGTATTTGATGTTATTTCTTTCAATATTATTATACCGAAATATTGGTATGAATTTTCTTATGGAATTTCTACCTTTTTGTGTCGAGATTACTATTCATGTATACGGCACTATTCACGTATACGACACTATTCACGTATACGACACTAGTCACGAATACGACACTATTCACAGAAAAATTAAAATTTTCTTTTCTTTGTCCAAGTTGTTTATTATGGTTACTATCCTTGATTGTATCCATGTTTTGATCTTCATTCTTGAATTTTGCTCCATAATTGATTGTTATGGAGTATTTTTGAACTTGGATGAACTATAGTACGAATCCTTAATATTTGCCCTTTTATCTCACTGGATTCATTTTTTTAAGATATTTTTTATCATCCTCAGTCTTAAATGGTGATACTTGATGAATATCTTTGGCCTGTAGTGCAAAGATGAATGATTACCTTGTGAATATCTTTGGCCCGTAGTACAAAGATGGACAGATGTTGAGATGAACATGACCAACTGGTGATACAAATGAATATCTTTGGCCCGTAGTGCAAAGATAAATATTTGGTTCAAGATGTATATTGATTGATATTACAGGGATAAAATATTGATGATGGACTTTTAAATCATAGAAGATAGTAGATTTCATTCTCTACTTAACTCTTCTAATGAATTGTTATTCCCGCTGTGAATATTGATCTAAAACTTGTTATCCATTATATTTTATCTGATCTGTTGAAGACTAATGATAATTTTTTCTACATTATCTTAGTCATAATATTTTTTATTGGGCTAGTTGAGCTCACCCTTTTCCTTTTTGTTCCATTTTTCTTTCCAGGAAGCGATAATATAGCGGGAACTAGTCGGGATGTGGAGTGATATTTTCAGACAGTTGTTTTAGCAGTCCTCACTATTTTATAAATTAGCGTGATCATAATTGTAATGAGGACTCCTTTTGAGTTTGAATAATGTCTATTAAACAATATTTGTATTTAAACTCACAATATATGTGTTGTCGTATTTTGCACGGTAATTATAATAATGAAGTTGTAGTTATTTTCTGTACCATGTATTTGGCGACTCAAAATGGGTGATGTATACCTATTTTGGGGGCGTCACAATAATAGTAGAGAAAAATCAAGATCAAGGGTAAAAGATTACAGTGATAGATAGTGTTACTATATTGTGGAGAGAAGGGTCATATACAAAATCATTGCAAAACATTAAAGGAGGGTATACAAAGTTTAAAGAAGTTTCAAAAAAAATGAAGGAAAAAGAGAGAGTTGAATATGTAAGACCCCGAATTTTATGAAATAAAAGTATTCAATTTTTCTTATAATTACTATTCAGTAAATGGTTAAATTGATAAAAGTTTAAAGTTATGAGTGAAATATGATTTTTTTTCAAAATAAGCAAGTGGTTATAAAATAATCATTGTTGTCGGGGAATATTCGTTTGGTCGTGGAATATTCTTTCTGTCGGGGAATATTCGTAAGACGGCGCAGCCATTTGTGGGCCCCATAACAGAATAACTGTCGGGTGAAGAAAACGACAAATTTGAGTTTTTACAAATAACGACGTAGCTGTTACTATTAACACTGTTGGAATACCCCGGTGGTTAAAATACAGTAATACGCGTTATTACACAGTAGCACACGGTATTGCATAGTATTTTTGAAATTATTGATTCTTACGTAAGAAGGCACTGCTCAATAATTGTTACAGTAATTACTGTTCAATATTTTATTTTATTAATTCAATAATTGCTACGTTAAAATTTTGTATTATTGTTGTTCAATAATTGTTGCTGCACAGTATTTCCCATTATCAGATCAATAATTCATATTATTTGAATAGTATTATTAGATAACATTATTGGCAATGTCTAGAATGTTCTGTCTAAGGAGAGGTTTGATCATTTAATTGCGCGCCAGTAAGGAAAAAATTCTTATTGGAAAGCCCCCTCTTTCCTGGGAACGGCCTGGTTGTCATAAATGTGATTCTGTAATATTTGTGAATAATTAATTATTGATTCATATGATAAGGAAATATTTATTTTATGTGGATATAAATGAGGGATATATTTTTGTGGTTAAAAATGAAGGAGTTAATGTTGAGGTGTTTTATCTGTATTTTTGTCGAAACGGAGGTATTGAAAATCAAATTAGGGTTTTTGAGATATTTTGCAGGGGTTATAATTTTTAATCCGACCGTTGGATCGTGGTAATTTTTGGATATGTTATACATATATAAGTTGAGTATATGTCCACAAATTTTGAACCGTTAAAAATGAACGTATGATTTATTATGAATTTTACGAGATGACTGGTTCAGAAATTGTTGAATTTTCGGAGTTTATCATTTTGGTGGAAAATTCTAGAATTGGTGGGCCCCACTTGTGGTTGGTGAAGAAATGTACTGAATTATATTTCAAATGTGGTGGGTGGGAATAGTAGCAGGTAAAGCCATCAGGTTGCAGGTCAAGCCTACTAAAATTTTCCTATAAATAGAGGGCTAAGTTAGAATTGAAAATCACACCAAAAACATAAGCTTTCTCTCTTTCTCTCTCTAGATTATTGAGTGTATTTTGTGAGTATTTAGATACTTGGTGAGTTGCTATTTATCAGTGCGAGTTTCCTTCAGCGTCATATCCGATATCCAATCTGAAGTGCTGCTCTTTGAGGTAAGAGATAGTAAGGGATAGTAAGGGATATTAAGGGATTTTAAGGGTTGTTATGTTTTTCTGTTTCGTAATTTTTCTGAATTTCAAAAATTCTGGAAAAATTTGAAATATTATTTTGATGAGTTTTATTGATTGTGTCCAAAAATGGTGATTTTTGGATGTATAGATTGAGAGTTATGAATTTTATAAGAAAAAACTATTTTAAAAGTAACTGCTTATAATTTCTTGTGGTTAACTCCAAAATTGATAAAATTTTTATTGGGAGTACATGTATATGATGGAAGTATACTCTGTTAATTTCAGAATTTTTGGACAAAAGTATAATTTTTGATAAATGTCTAAATATTCGGCTATTTTGGTCATATGAAAAATAGTAAATGACTTTTAAAAATTCTGAGAAAAATATATGTTCACTATGGGACTATATTATGCTAAATCCCAGAAAAGAAATATTTTTGGAACTGATTTGGTATTTTTCATGAATATAGTCTAGTTATGAGTAAATGAATTAAATATGTTTTGTGAAGAAAGAAAATTGGAAAATAGGATTTTATGGCTTGAGAATCCTATATGAGGTATATGCAGATTTTTGATGAGGGTTTTGGTTATTGATGATGAAATTGTAAGAGTTGGCATTTTATGATGATTAAATGCATTAATTAGTAAAGTGTAAACAATTAAAATAAATTGTTTATAAATTTAAGTAATGTTATTCTTTCAATATCATTATACCGAAATATTGGTATGGATTTTATTGTGGAATTTCTATCTTTTGTGTCAGGGTTACTATTCATGAGTTACTATTCACGATTTACTATTCATGAGTTACGAATATTACTCTTGAGATTAAAACTATATGTTGATCATATTATTTTTATCATCATATATAACATTTTTATAACCCTGATGTTGAAATTCTCTTTTACTGGAGTGTAAAGATGGGTAGATTATTGGTATGATCATGACTAGGGTTCTCTTTGGCCTGTAGTGCAAAGTTGAATTGTGACTGGTATGATCATGACCATTGAATTTATAATTGAATATCTTAAGCTTAAGTGCAAAGGTGAATTGATCAACATGGTTATAATTATTGTTTATATAAATTCTGAAATGATTATATATTTCTTTGAGATATGAATATATTTGGCCTGTAGTGCAAATATGAATTGTTGATGAATATCTTTGGCATGTAGTGCAAAGATGGCCTGTTGATGAATATCTTTGGCCTGTAGTGCAAAGATGAACTGTTGTTGAATATCTTTGGCCTGTAGTGCAAAGATGGTTTGTTGATGAATATCTTTGGCCCGTAGTGCAAAGATGGATTTGTTAGTATGATTATAAACAGGAACTGTGATTTGGTATAACCATGATCTTTGATGTTTCAGGTAAAGATAGGTGATGAAAATTATCTTCGTCCTAGATGAGAAGAGGAATTTAGAACTACAGTTATGATTATGAGTTATTCATATGATTGTGGACCAGAATTGTTGATTGATGTTACAGGGATAAAATATTGTTGGTGGATTTTTAACATGGAGAAAATAATAAACTTTATAGTCTATTTGACTCTTCTAATGGATTGCTCGTTCCACTGCAACTATGGTTGAAATTTTTATCATTTACCATATGTTCTAAATCTCTGATTTATTATTGATGAAGGCTATTGATAATTTAATTATCTTTAGTCATGATATTCTTTACTGAGCTAGTTGTGCTCACCATTTTGCTTCACATTTCCTTTCAGGTAATAAGAGTGTAGCTGGGTCGAGCGGGGGTAACAAGGGAATAGAACGGTGGTCATCATTTAGTAGTTATATTTGGTGAAGAAAATAGGGTGAGGCGAACCTAACGTTGGAAGGGTGTTTTGCCACTGTCATACAAGATGTCTAATAACATACAACCTCGTGTCATCATAAGACAGGGTTGTACTCATCCACTTGCTGAGTATATCTATGGGCACTACCTATATAATCTTGGTGTTTGTTTGAAGTATAATTCTCAATTAGAGACAGTGGAGATAATGATAAGTCAAGAGAAGACTCACCATTGGGAAGAATATGATAGTAATCTTCTCGTTTTTTTTTGGGGTCTATTGGGTCAACCAAGGATAATTATGTGGCCATATGATATCTATCATAACCTAGACGCGTGGCCTCCCATGCACGAAAGTTTCCTTGAGCACTTCCCAAATATTCTAATTTCTAAAACAGTTTTTGACTATACCTTTATGTAAGGTGTCATTGTGAGGTGATGTCCACGGTTGGAACATGAGTCACATTTGGTATATATTTGTATCCAAACTCACAGCATATGTGTTGTTGTATTTTACACGACAATTGTTGTAATAAAGTTGTAGTTATTTTCTGTACCATGTATTTGGCGACTCAGAATGAGTTCGATAGAATGGACCTATTTTGGGGTTGTCACAGAATATGGTAATTTGCTTAGTAAAGCGGAAGAAGTTGTTATTTTAGCAACTAAGTGTTATTAAAATGGAGATGGATGGTTATTGGATTATATATGTGGCTTCTATGCATATATGCAATGAGAGAGATTGCTTTGAAAGTTTAAGGGAAGATGGAGAATTTGGCTATATTAATGTAGTGAATAAAGAGAGGGTGAAGATTGAAGGCGTTGGAAGTGTTCTTTCAAATATCACGATGGTTCTACACAGATTCTTGAGAAGGTATGTTATGTCCCTAGTTGTGATGAGAACACAATTTTGTTGGGAGAATTATCCTCATGTGAATATACTTGTAAGATGTTCAAGGAAGACAAATTAATTCTTGTGTATAACCGAATTACAAAAAATATCCGAATAATTAAAAAAATTCGGTTAAAAAAATTCAGTTCAGTTCGATAGTTCGATTTTATCCATTTTTTGCCACTCTTAAATATACATATTTGGGTCACGGAGATTAATTCTTGTAAGGTGTTCAAGGAAAACAAATTAATTAATTCTGCAAAGTTGAAAGAATGAAAAAATAATTTGTGTGTTAGATGGACGGTCAATGTTTGGAAAGAAGACCCATCGAGTAAAGTTTAAAGATGAATTTGAAGTATTTGGGGATTTAAGTCAAGCGGGGGAATTGTTAACTCCTCAAATCCTATTATACAAAAAAATCTTTTTTTTGGTAGAAATGTTATTTTGGAAGTAGTCTTATTTTAATAGGTATAATTATTATATGTGAGTGT
Source organism: Panax notoginseng (assembly GCA_016801055.1). Classification (NCBI taxonomy): domain Eukaryota; kingdom Viridiplantae; phylum Streptophyta; class Magnoliopsida; order Apiales; family Araliaceae; genus Panax; species Panax notoginseng. Next base: position 15,596,303 of record CM029017.1, on the reverse strand, counting down.
CCTAATTAGATTAGGAACAATAGAGTTCTAAGTACTTTATAAATAGTCTTGTGAGCAAAGAGAGGTAACACAAATAAGAGATAGTATCAACCTAAAGTTGAGAAAGTGTGGGGATAAATCACTTTTTGGTCACTGTACTAGGGTCCGGTTTTCATTGTGGTTACCGAAACTTTTTTTATTACAATCGAATAACTGTACTTTCAAAAATTACAAAATGGTCATTCCTTTCGATTTCCATCCAAAAAACAGATGGAAGTGCTGAGTTGGCGAACAGATGGAAGTGCTGAGTTGGCGAACGGAAGTGCTGAGTTGGCGATTTGACTTTGTTTTTTTGTTGATGTGTATATAGTTTTGTCATGTGTAAAAATAATTGTATCTTAATAATAATAATGAAAATAATAATAATATTAAGAATAATAATAATAATTTAAAAAATAATAATAATAATTTTTAAATAATAATAATAATTTCAAAATAATAATAATAACAACAACAATAATAATAATTTTTAATTAATAAAATTATAAACAGTAATTAATTTTAAAATTATAAACAGTAAATAATTTTAAAAGTATACACAGTAAATTAATTTTAAAAGTATGAACAGTAAATTAATTTTAAAATTATAAACAGTTAATTTTAAAATTATAAATAGTAAATTAATTTTAAAACTATGAACAATAATTAATTTTAAAATTATAAACAGTAATTTATTTTGAAATTATAAACAGTATTAATTTTAAAATTATAAACAGTAAATAATTTTAAAAGTATAAACAGTAAATTAATTTTAAAATTATGAACAGTAAATTAATTTTAAAATTATAAACAGTTAATTTTAAAATTATAAACAGTAAATTAATTTTAAAACTATGAACAGTAATTAATTTTAAAATTATAAACAGTAATTTATTTTAAAACTATGAACAGTAATTAATTTTAAAATTATAAACAGTAATTTATTTTAAAATTATAAACAGTAATTAATTTTAAAAGTACAAAAGTAAATTAATTTTAAAATTATGAATAGTAAATTAATTTTAAAATTATAAACAGTAATTAATTTTAAAATTATAAGCAGTAAATTAATTTTAAAACTATGAACAGTAATTAATTTTAAAATTATAAACAGTAATTTATTTTAAAATTATTATTATTATTATTATTATTACTATTATTATTATTATTATTTTGAAATTATTATTATTATTATTAGTTTTGGAATTATTCAGCTCAATTACTAATAGTTTTGAAATTATGGTTATTATTATTTATAATTATAAAAAATGAATACAAAATAATGTGTTGAATAAATTTGCACATTTCGGTGTAGTTGACTGGATCGTTAAAATGAGGGATGAAATGTGAAAAATAATAATTATTATAAATAATAATAAAATAATAATTATTGTAATAATAAAATAATTATTGTAATAATAATAATAGTTAAAATAATAAAATGACATGAGTTGAGGTTGAAAAAGAAGTGATATACTGGCAAGTTGTGAGAACAAGAGTTTTCCATTTTAATATTCCCCTGCAATGTGCAATCTCAACTCTCAAATAATTAATTATCACGGAAGGTAAAATATTATAAATTAATTTATTATTATCATTTTTTATAATTATAAATAATAATAACCATAATTCCAAAACTATTAGTAATTGAGCAGAATAATTCCAAAACTAATAATAATAATAATAATTTCAAAATAATAATAGTAATAGTAATAATAATAATAATAATAATAATAATAATAAATAATAATAATAATAATAATAATTTTAAAATTTAAATTTTTTTAAAAAAATTATATAAATTATAAAAATATTTTTATATGAATAATTATAAATAATAAAATATTATTATAAATAAATGAAATTATAAAGTATTTATTTTTCGTATTCAATTATTATTATTGTATGTGAAAACTGAAAATGGAAAGAATGATAGATCAGTCGTTGGATGGGTCAAAGGTCAAAGAAAATCCGTCCACATCAGCAAAATCCGTCCACGTCAACAAAAAAATGGAGTTTTATGCACAGTCAATTTTTCCGTCTTTTTTTTCGGACGGAAATTGAAAATAATGACCATTTTATAATATTTAAGAGTACAGTTATTCAATTGTAATAAAAAAAAATTCGGTAACCACAATAAAAACTGAACCCTAGTACAGTGACCAAAAAATAATTTATCCCAGAAAGTGTGTTATGGACTTATGGGGTCCTTGATTGGTGTGAGATAGAAAGTTTTTTTAGCTTTTAATTATTTCATACAAAAAGTTATGTTATAGAGATTAATAAATTAAAATTAATTTTGTAAATTAGATCGTTTAGAACCAAACTTAAATATTGTGTTATTTAATTTGCGTTATTTAATTCCCAACACGACTAACGCAACACCCCCATACACATTCTCCCCATACCCCGTGCGCAGTGTAACACCAAAGTGCCGTGCCCCTACTTCTTAGTTAGTTACTATTCTCTCTATTCCTAAAAAATTATCATTTAATGTTAATACACACATATTAAGAAATATAATTATTCTCTCTGTCTCTATTTAAATAACGTTTTAGAGTTTTTTATTTTTCCCTAATTAATTGACGTTTGTTCAAATCTAGGAGAATTAATGATAATTTTTTCAAAATTACCCCTCATTACTCTACCTATTTTTGTGGTACTTTAAACTCTTGTGCTATGATAAATTAATGATTTAAGGGTATTATAGACAATTGAGTACTATATTTAATGTTTTCTAATCATTATCTTAATTCTTGTGTCTATATCTAAAACGTCATTTAAATAGGGACGGAGGGAGTAATACTTAGCGAAAATACTATACTACCCTTATTAATTATCTCAACCAATTATTCTTTTCTCAATGTTTTTTATTCAATTTAACCAATTACTTCTTATTCAACCAATTACTACTTAGATTATAGTATTGAATTGAATAAGAATCATTGGGAAAGGAAGAAAGCTTTAAATAGGAGAAAACTTTAAATAAGAGTAAAGTAGGAAAAAAATAGTTAATGTGTATTGATAAACTCAAAACGACAATCTTTTTAGAATAAAATTACTTCCTAAAACGATAATTTTTTAAGAATAGAATGAATATTTTTTATTTATTTTTTGTGGACTGTACAATAAGTAATCTATTATTTGCATGTCTTTATAGAATAATTCAACAAGTTATTCAATAGCGTGATACTTTTTTGCACTGTACAACAGAAATCGCAGAAAATTATTATTTAGGAGTGTAATTATTAGTTTTAAAAACAGCACACAACAAATATGAATCCAACCGGAACGTGACTAAAATCCCACTATTTGTTCAAACAATCTCCTCTAAATATATATTAAATAAATAAATAAATTTTATCTTTAACTACCTTCAGTAGTCAAAAGTGGCGTCTCTCTCGCAAACTCACATCTCGAGGAGAAAATTTTATTATTAAACGTGGGTTAGACATATCACATAGGTGGATAATACTAATGGTAATAAATAAATAAAATGATTATGAATTAGACTCGTTATTTAAATATATCCAGGAGCTGGATAGCTCATCCTTTTTGTGTATAAATTTAAGAGACTGGGGTATTCATGACTCATAATACCAATGAGTTATCCAACATAAGAGAGAGAGTACAAGCAGATTGAGAAAGATGGAAGCCTACACCCCCAACATCATTCCTCTCTTCGCTCCCTACAAAATGGGAAGCTTCAACCTCTATCATAGGTATTGTATGTAATCCTCGTTTCTCTCTCCCTCTCTAGCTCTTTCTCTCTCTCTCTCTCTCTCTCTCTCTATATATATATATATATATATATATATATATATATATATGAGAGTGATACATAGTCACAGCTGATTATATATGAATCATTTTCTACTCAACTCATCTCCTGTCATTCGATGTAAGCCCAAATTAGAATGTTTTCATTATTATTTGTAAAAAATTGTTGTGGATGCTAATTTATATATATATATATATATATATATATATATATATAGGAAATTAGAATGTTTATATTATGATTGCACATTTTTATAGCATATCTATTATATTAAAATATTAGTTTCCTTATCTATATTATGCTTGTACATTTTTATAGCATATCTATTTGTCCCTTCTTATATAAAACATGCAAGTAGAACTAAATTATTTGTAAAATTCTAATTTTATTTCGGGATCTAATTGCATTAATGTTTATAATTATTACTTTTTATGTAATACTAAAAGAATAATTTGTCATGATTTATGATTTTTTTTGAGTGAGTCTGTGATAGAGAGAGTTGTAACTGAGCCAAGTCAAGTCGGGTCTAGTTTTAAACAAGCTTGTAATTAACCTGGTGTACAAACTTTAACCGCTTATAAACGAGCTTGAGTTCGGATCGGGTTTAAGAGAGGCAAGCCTAATGGAGTTTAAACTGAACTCATTTAACTTTTTTAATATAAATTAAAAAATAATAATTAATTATTAAATGAGCCGACCTAAACGAGTCGAGACGGGTTCGAGCCATGTTCAAGCTGAACACCTCACTATTTGATCTCGAGTCGTTTAACTAAACGGGCAAAAGAGATTGTTCGAACTTAACTCGTTAAACGAGTTTGTGTCAGGTTTTTAGTCGAGTCAAACCGAGTTAGATTCATAAATAAACCTAATTTTTTTGCATATAACTATAATAACGGGTTAAAATGATCCAACTTAACGAAATTAGTCTTATTCAGTACTTCAATTTAGTCCCTAAAGCAGTTCTAATCATGATATGGTGAGTGTAAAAAATCGCTTACATTACAATGAGCTTATTTTTTAAATTCAAGATAACTAATTCTTTTTTAAAATGTAAAAATTAATCGGCTAGGTCAGCCTGTTGTGCCGGTGCCATGAGCGTCACTTTTATAACTTTATAAAAACTTTGGCCAAGACCAATCATGACCTAACCCATTTGGTCGAGCGGACCCATTTGGTCGAGTTTACCTTTTAGATGAGTTGACTAAAACTATCCAACCGATACTCTTGAAGAATAAAGTAAACTTCTATTTTGAATTTTGGTTTGGACCACGTTGTTACACCAATAATATTTCAATAAGTCTAGCCGGACAGGATTATTGGACAGGAAAATTGGACCGGCTGATTTTTTTTTTTTTTTTTTTTGCTTGTGACTCCAAAAAATGTATAGTATTTATTTCAACAGGAATTTACACCTAAAACATTATATTTTATAAAAATTCCTGTTGAAATAAATACTATACATTTTTTGGAGTCACAAGCAAAAAAAAAAAAAAAAAAAAAATCAGCCGGTCCAATTTTCCTGTCCCATTTTCCTGTCTGCGTAGCAATGCTCATAATATTTATAAGTTATATTGAACAATAAGTCTTTTAAACGTATATTATAAACACAAATCAGAATTTTATATAACTTTTTAATTCATTTAAACATATTAAAGTTTGTCCGGGACATATATAAGCATTTAATATGTTATAGTAAATAATGCTTATAAAGTCGTCTATAACAAAACCTTGTAACTTTTATTAAAAATAAATTATCAAAGAAGTACGTATCATTATCAAAATATAAAAAGGCAAGTATCGAGTTGTTTTCGTTACTCTTGAGTGAACTTAATAATTTTTTAAGTAAATATGTGAAAGACCTGAACAACATAGTTGAGTTAGAATCAGACAAGATAGCCGAAGATTTAACGTACGAGAAGATACCTGTTAAGATCTTCGATAAAAAAGAGCATATCCTACTCACTAAGGTTATACTACAAGTTAAGGTTTTATGGAGGAACCATGCTATTGAAGAAATGACTTGTGAGTTGGAATCAGAAATGAAAGCAAGGTATCCGCACCTTTTCAAAACACTAGGTACGTACATTAATTTCGAGGACGAAATTTCATAAAGAGGGGAGGTTGTAAGACTCCAACTTATTCATAAATAAAATTGAATTTCCTCTAATTATTATTTTGAATAATAAGGTGTTAATTTAATATAATGCTTTGGTTCTTGGTGAAATGTGCAAATTTTGTAAAATAAGCAAGTGGTTATAAAATATTCATTTTTGTCGGGGAATATTCGTACAATGGCGCAGTAATTTGTGGGCCCCATAACGGAAAACGGTCGGATGAAGAAAACGACATATTTGAGTTTTTTTATAAATAACGGCGCAGTTATTACCGTTAACACTGTTGGAATACTCAGTAGTTAAAATACAGTAATAAGTGTGGGTGCACAGTAGCACACGGTATTGTATAATATTGTTGAATTATTGATCCTTACGTAAGAAGACACTACTCAATAATTGTTACAGTAATTACTATTCAATATTTTATTTTATTGATTAAATAATTGCTGCGTTGATATTTCTTATTATTGTTGTTTCAATAATTGTCATTGCACAGTATTTTTCATTATTAGATCAATAATTTATACTATTTTAATAATATTATTAGATAACATTATTAACAATGTCTAAGGAAGTTCTGTCTACGAAAGGAGTTTGGTCACCTAATTGTGTGCCAATAAGGAGAAATCCTTATCGGAAAGCCCCCTCTTTCCTGGGAACGACCTGGTTGTCATAATTGTGATTCTGTAATATTATTGGTGAATAATTAATTATTTATTTATATTGTGACGCCCCCAAAATAGGTATACATCACCTATTCTGAGTCGCCAAATACATGATACAGAATATAAATACAATCTTTAATATATAACAAGAGAGCTGTGAGTTTTAATACAAATACTGTCTTCTAGACAATATCCACTCTCAGAATAAGTCTTCATTATATTTATTGTCACACTATTTAACAGAATAGTGAGGACTACTAATACTATCATCTGGACCGTCACTCCGTTTCCCGACTAGTCCCGGCTACGTTCTCATTTTCTGAAGAGAACAATGAAAGAAAGGGTGAGCTCAGCTAGCCCAGTAAGAAATATTATGACTAAGATAATGCAGAATAAATTATCATTAGCCTTTAACAGTGTTAAACTGATACAATATAACACACATCAAGTTTAACTGCAGCGGAATAAGCAATCCATTAAAAGAGTCAAGTAGAGAATAAAATCTACTATCTTTTATGATTTAAAAAGTTTTTCATCACTTTTATCGTTGGGACTCAGCTTAATAAATAATCCACATCATCCCTGCACTACGGCCAAGGATATTCATTAGTATCACAACCACAAATAATCCATGCACTACGGGCCAAGGATATTCGTGTATTCATCAATGGTCATGATCATGCCAACAACTGTCCATCAATACACTACGGGCCAATGAGGACTTTTACCACATCATTTATAACATTACAGTCATGATTATACCGAATAATCTCTGGTCATAATCATTCCAAGTCCATCTATGCACTACAGGCCACAGATGACTTTCAACATAATATAAACATAAGGATGATGACAATGATATAAAAATTCAATAAAACAAGTTCAAAAATTAATTAATCCAGGAACCAATAACGTGTAAATTGTCAACATGATACTGCTTTGTAGAATAAAATTCAAGAATGCTCAGAAGAATATTTTCACGAAAGGATACTGGATGAAGCGCAAATATCAAGAATATTCCACTAATTTCATGGAGTATAAAAGCCACAACTTTAACCAACCGAGTAAAATAAAGAATAGAATAACAAAAGAAATTATCAGGCATGTGATAGACTGCACAGACAGGTTATTCCAACAGAATAATAAATAATGGAACCAGGTCCGGCATAAAACGCACAGATAGGATATTCCAACAGAATAATAAAGACAGAACCAGGTCCGGTGTAAAACGCACAGACAGGATATTCCAACAGAATAATAAAGACGGAACCAGGTTCGGCGTAAAATGCACAGACAGGATATTCCAACAACGCACAGACAGGATATTCCAACAGAATAATAAAGACAAAACCAGGTTCGGCGTAAAACGCACAGACAGGATATTCCAACAGAATAATAAAGAATGGAATAACAGAAGAATTTCACCAAGTATAGGGTAGTCCGCGTATACAGGTTATTCTAACAGAATAATAAGGAATGGAATAACAGAAGTTCTCTTCATGAATACAAAAGAAATAATACCCCTTACGAGTACAACAAATAATATCACTTACCGTAAAAGAAACTTAATATAAGAGTAGTGAAGTAGCAGAACACTTTTCTTCTTTCTCTCTATAAATTTCTCTCTCTAGAGTTTCAGTGAATTCGTAAAAAATAATGAAGGAATGAGCTTCTATTTATAGGAGAATTGAAGGGGCAATGTTTAAGAAAAATCACGGACGAAATAATTAATGAAATCACGAGCGTCTTCAGACGATTGAATTCTATTCAATTATCAAGTAAAAACAAAAAGCTAAAATCAACCACATGTTGGTTTGAAAAAATGAACCACCCGTGGCTAGACTTTTCTTCCCCCATCAATTCAATACTCCACCAAAATCCATTAACATATATATATATAATAAAAAACAAATACTTTCCTTATCATTTCAATACTCCATCAAAATCCACTAACATGTATATATAATAAAAAAAACAAATATTTCCCTCATCATTTCAATACTCCACCAAAATCTACTAACATATATATATCTTCCCTATCCCATACGTATACTCTTTCTCCCCCCATTTCCAAAATCATTTTCAACACATATGGGCCCCACATATGGGCCCCACCTTTAAATAATTTTTTACCGATTATTTTAAAAAATGGGTAAATAGAAATTCATAAAATAAGCAAAACTTTATAAAAATCACCTTAATAATTTTAACAACATATATCATCATTATTATAATTCACAATATTAATCGACCAGGTCGTTCCTAGGAAAGAGGGGGCTTTCCAATAAGGATTTCTCCCTATTGGCACGCAATTAGGTGACCAAACCTCTCATTTACAGAACTTCTAGACATCGTTAATATTGCAAATAATAATATTAATAACTTTGTCGTCTCAATTATTGATTTAATAATATATAAAATATTGACAATAATTGAATCAAATAACATGAGATATTATGCAGCAATGCAATTACTGTAGCAATAATTGAACAAAACTGAGTGACTTCTCACGTAAGCATCAATAATTAATACTGTGTGCTACTATGCAACCACGCGTATTACTGTACTTTTAACACCGGGTGTTTCAACAGTTAACGGTAAAACTTTCGTCGTTATTTTTATAAAGTATTTTGGTCGTTTTCTCAATCCGACAATAGTTCTGTTGTGGGGTCCACCAATGATTGTGACGTTGTACGAATATTTTCTGTTTAAAACGAATATTCCCCGACCAATCGAATATTATATAACAACTTGCGTACTTTGCAAAATTTATAAATATTACCCACAACTATAACATTATATCAAATTTACTCCATAATATTCAAAAATGATATTTATAAAAAAAATCATCTTTATTTATAAAAGTTGGGGTCTTACAACCTCCTCTTCTTATAAAATTTTGCCCTCAAAATTAGGGTACGTACCTGGTATGTCGAAGAGGTAAGGATACCTTGATTTCATTCTTGATTCTAACTCCCAGGTCATTTCCTCAACATCGTGGTTTCTCCACAAAACTTTGACTTGAGGTATAACCTTGGAGCGTAGAATATGTTCCTTCTTATCCAAGATTTGAATAGGAACCTCTTCATACGTCAAATCTTCCGCTATTTCGTCCGGTTCTAACTCAATAATGTGGTTCGGGTCTTCCACATATTTACGTAACATGGATATGTGAAAAACGTTATGAACACGAGACATACTTGGCGATAAAGCGAGTCTATAAACGACAGTTTCTACCCGATCGAGGATTAAAAATGGGCTAATGAATCGAAGATTGAGCTTTTCTCTCTTTCCAAATCTTGTAACTCCTTTCCATGAAGCAACACGTAACCACACATGATCTCCCATATCGAATTCCACGTCCTTTCGATGAAGATCAGCATAACTCTTTTGTCGATCTTGTGAGGTTTTTATACGTTGTCTGATCGTTTGAATCTTTTTTGTAGTCATACGTACCAATTCCGGTCCCAACGACGTTGCTTCACCCACCTTATCCCAGCATACTGGAGAACGACACTTTTCTCCATACAACGCTTCAAATGGAGCCATGCCAATACTTGCTTGATAACTGTTGTTGTAGGAAAACTCCACTAATGGTAAAAACTTGTCCCAACTTCCCTTGAAGTCAAGGACACAGAGTCTTAATAAATCTTCAAGAGTTTGAATAGTCCTCTCTGATTGTCCGTCCGTTTGAGGATGATATGCCTAACTAAATCATAAATTCGTGCACATAGCTTTTTGCAAACTAACTCAAAATCTTGAAGTGAATTCTGAGTCTCGATCAGAAACTATGGATACTGACATACCATGCAGTCTTACAATCTCGTTTATGTACATACGAGCAAGACGTTCAAGTGTATAAGTTTCTCGTATTGGTAAGAAATGAGCAGACTTGGTCAATCTATCAACAATGACCCAAATTGAATCTATGCCTTGAGAAACCTTGGGAAGACCAGTAACGAAATCCATGGTAATGTGCTCCCACTTCCATTCTGGAATTTCAAGTGGTTGCAATGGACCTTTTGGTACTTGATGCTCCGCCTTGACTCGTTAACAAGTTAGACACCTTGAGATATACAGCGTTATCTCTCTCTTCATATTGCTCCACCAAAATGTATGACGAAGATCACGATACATTTCGATACTCCCAGGATGGATTGCAAACGGTGTGTTGTGCGCTCCATCATGATTTTATACTTTAACTCAGGATCATTAGGAACACAAAGTATGGAGTTGACTCGAAGTATTCCTTCATCATCGATTCTTGCTTCTAGAATAACGCCCTCTTGAACCTTCGTCATTCATCTGTTCTGAGTATGTAGCTTGAGCGGCTTTAACTCTATCGATTAAAGTCGATTCTACTCGTATATACGTTATCTTCACGTGGGTTCATATATTCACACTTGTAAACGCATACGAATTTTTACTCAATGCGTCAGCTACCACGTTCGCTTTTCCACGATGATATTGAATGGTACGATCGTAATCTATAACAGCTCGAGCCAACGTCTTTGGCGCATGATACGTTCGTTTTAAGTAAAGAAATATTTGAGGGTTTAGAAATGGGTTTTGTACTGGGGTCAATACAAAATTCAATTTCACGCTCTAGGGGTAGGCTAGGAAGTTTTCAGGAATACATCAGGAAATTTATTAACGATAGAAATATCATTCAAAACTATGACTCTTATCCAAGACTTGGATAACACGTCACATTGACACCTATCAACTTGCCATCGTCATTCACAACGTCTCCTACGAAAAGTCTAGCTTCGGTGCATTCCACACAAGGAAGTCAACAACGAAAGAATCGGGGCTCTTTACTTATGGCTTGATATGACAATGATTGACTTTAATGGTTTGGTTACTTTGAATTCGCATAACAGGTTGGTTAGGAGTATGAAAGCTAACAACCTTATAAAAAGCATGATGAGTAGTTAACCAATCGATTCCTAAAATCACATCAAAGTCAAGTATTTTCAAAGAGATAAGATCGACAGGTAACGTGAAAGTGTCGATTTGAATCAAACAAGCTAGATTTATAAATAGTGGAGGTAATGAAGGTTCCTCCTAACAGAGTTTCAACAGATAAGTCAAAGTCTAATTTTTTAATAGTCAAGTTTAAACGTTGAACACAACTAGGTGAAATACAAGAGTGGGTGGAACCGGTAACGAATAAGGTACAAACTTCGCAAGGGTTTATGATTAGCTTACCCGCGATAACTTCATTTGGGTTTCTCACTTGTTGGGAAGTGATGACAATCGCTCTCCCTAGAATTATCCGGCTTTAACTCGTCTGGGGCAGTATTTGGTGTCATCACTACCGTTGGAATTAACTTTTCTATAGGTCATATTCCACCCTCAATTGCTTCATCGTACTCCTGATTCATGATCTGAATCATCAATCTTCGATCCATATCGAATTGAGATTGACCATTCTGTACAAGGTAACTCAAAACTCGATGTTGGGTTCTTCCAATTGCTGTCCAAAAAGAGAAATGTATATCATCTATTTTAGCCTTTTTAGATCGGACGTCTCTTTCTACAATATCAACATGTCGTGCGGCTTTTACCCACGCATCTTTCATTCTCACTCGTTCAGTTGTTTCTTCTTTCAGCTGATCCTTGATATTTGAATTCTCAGATATCAACCTTAATATCTTACATTCTGCCAAAGCGTGTGTAAGACCCCAAATTATTAATAAATGAAATTTAAATTCCCTCTATTTATTATTTTGAAATAGTAAGTGTTAAATTGATTAATGAGGTTAGTTATGGATAAAATGCGCAAATATTTCAAATAAGCAGGTGGTTATAAAAAATTCATTGTTGTCGGGGAATATTCGTTTAGTCGTGGAATATTCTTCCTGTCGGGGAATATTCGTACGACGGCGCAGTCTTTTGTGGGCCCCATAACGGAAAGCGATTGGATGAAGAAAACGACAAGTATATGTTTTTTATTAATAACGGCGTAGTTGTTACCGTTAATACTGTTGGAATACCCGGTGGTTAAAACACAGTAATACGCGTTGTTACACAGTAGCACACTGTATTGCACCAATTATTGATTTTTACGTAAGAAGGCACTACTCAATAATGGTTACAGTAATTACTGTTCAGTATTTTATTTTATTGATTCAATAATTGCTGCGTTGATATTTTATATTACTGTTGTTTCAATAATTGTCACTACACAGTATTTCCCATTATCAGATCAATAATTCATATTATTTGAATAATATTATTAGATAACATTATTGGCAATGTCTAGAAAGTTCTGTCTAAGGAGAGGTTTGGTCATCTAATTGCGCGCCAGTAATGAGAAATCCTTATTGGAAAGCCCCCTCTTTCCTGGGAACGGCCTGGTTGTCATAAATGTGATTCTGTAATATTATTTGTGAATAATTAATTATTGATTCATATGATAAGGAAATATTTATTTTTGTGGATATAAATGAGGGATATATTTTTGTGGTTAAAAATGAAGGAGTTAATGTTGAGGTTTTTATCAGTATTTTTGTCGGAATGGAGGTATTAAAAATCAGGATTTTTGAGATATTTTGCGGGGGTTATAATTTTTAATCCGACCGTTGGATCGTGGTAATTTTTGGATATGTTATACATATATAAGTTGAGTATATGTCCACAAATTTTGAACCGTTAAAAATGAACGTATGATTTATTATGAATTTTACGAGATGACTGGTTCAGAAATTGTTGAATTTTCGGAGTTAATCATTTTGGTAGAAAATTCTAGAATTGGTGGGCCCCACTCTTGGTTGGTGAAGAAATGTGCTGAGATTTTTATTCAAATGTGGTGGGTGGGAATAGTAGCAGGTAAAGCCATCAGGTTGCAGGTTAAGTCTGCTTCGGCGTGCTAACATTTTTCTATAAATAGAGGGCTAAGTTAGAATTGAAAATCACACCAGAAACAAGTTTTCTCTCTTTCTCTCTCTAGATTATTGAGTGCATTTTGTAAGTATTTAGATACTTTGAGAGTTTCTATTCATCAGAGCAAGTGTCTTTCAGCCTTATACCGGTATTCCGACCAGAAGTACTGTCTTTACGAGGTAAGGGATGTTATTTTATTCAAAAATGATATTATTTCTTCAATATCATTATGCCGAAATATTGGTTGGAAATTTTTATCAAATTTGGAACTTTTCACGTCGGGGTTACTATTCATGAGTTACTATTCACGAGTTACTATTCACGAGTTACTATTCACGAGTTACTATTCACCGAAAAATAAAATTTTCTTTTTTTCGTCCAAAATATCTATTCTGGGTACTAGCTTTGATTGTATCCATGTTTTGATCATTCTTGAATTCTACTTCACTATGAATAATTATAAGGTATTTTTGGACATGGATAAATCGAAATACGAATCCTTAATATTTGTTATTTTGTTTCACTGGATTCGTTTTCTTTAAGATATTTTTCATCATCCTCAGTCCTAAATGATGATATTACTGAATATCTTTGGCCCGTAGTGCAAAGATGAATGATTAACTGATGAATATCTTTGGCCCGTAGTGCAAAGATGAACAGGTGTTGAGATGAACATGACCGACTGGTGATACAAATGAATATCTTTGGCCTGTAGTGCAAAGATGAATATTTGATTAAAGATGGTTATTGATTGTTGTTACAGGGATAAAATATTGATGATGGAATTTTAAATCTTAGAAGATAGTAGAACTCATTCTCTACTTGACTCTTCTAATGGTTTGCTGTTTCCGCTGCAGTTATTGATTTAAAACTTGTTGTCTATTGTATTCTATTAGATTTTTCCCTGTTGAAGACTAACGATAATTTGTTCTGTATTATCTTAGTCATAATGTTCTTTACTGGGCTAGTTGAGCTCACCATTTTCCTTTTTGTTCTATTTTTCTCAGGAGGCGAGAATGTAGCGAGTACTAGTCGGGGTATGGAATGATGGTTCTAGAAGTTACTTTAGTAGTCCTCACCATTTTTGTGAAATAATGTATCAATAATTATAATGAGAACTTATTTGAGTGTGGATATTATCTAAATGACAATATTTGTATTTAAACTCACAGTTCTTGTGTTATAATAATAAAGATGTAGTTATTTCTGTACCATGTATTTTGGCGACTCAGAATGGGTGTTGTATACCTATTTTGGGGGCGTCACAGTTGGTATCAGTGCTTAGGGATATGATCTCTGGCGGAGATCGGAGAATAGAACTAGGAGGGGAGAGACGAATAAATCCTTCGCTAGTGTGTCCTACCTAAGCTTATTTATTGGTCAGTCATAATATAGGGGTATTATGTGATTTGTTAATTTATTTTATTAACCCTTATTTTATGGCAGTATTTGAGAATGTCGACTGAGAATATTAACAGTGGAGTAAATGAGACCGTGGAGACACCGGTGCTTACCAACGAGGAGAACGTGCAACAGGCTGGCAATGTTCCTCCTGTGAACAACACCAATGAGCAGATGATGAATGATAGAATGTTTAGAAGTTTTTTTCAATTCATGCAAAACTAAACGAGGGAGACTCGTGTTCAAAATACAGGAGGAAATGATAACAATTCACGGTTTGTCACAGCCAAACAGTTCAAAGAATTGGGACCACCAGAATTTAAGGGAAAGCCGGATCCGATCATGGCGGAAACGTGGGTCAAGCAAATTACCAAGATATTCGATGTCTTGGGATGCACGGAGGAACAGAAGGTTCCATTCGCCACCTTTATGTTCCGTGGCGAGGCAGATTACTGGTGGGAGTCTGTGAAGCGTACCCATCCAACCGCACTCAGCATGTCTTGGGAGACATTTCAGAAACTGTTCAATGACAAGTACTTTCCTGAAAGTATTCGTCATATGAAGGAGGTAGAGTTTATTAGACTGGAGCAGAATAACATGACGATGTCTCAGTACGAGGCGAGGTTTGCAGAGTTGTCTAGGTTTGCACCTCATTTGGTGGAGAATGAGGAACGTATGACGAGGATGTTTTTGAGAGTTTTGAAACCTGGCATACGTCAATATCTCATTTCTCATAAATTTTCTCTCTATTCAGATGTTGTCAACAGGGCTCAATTATTAGAGCGAGATAATGAGTACGGTCAACTGAGGGACCACAACCAGGATCATATCGGTGACAGCAGTCATCAGAACAATGATAACCAGCGGAGAAAGAAAAATACAGACAAGAACGGCAACCACTCTGGTGGTAATCGTGGCTATGAAAATAGAAGAAGCGAGTCGGGAGGAGATTTTAAAAAGAGGAGATTCAACAATGACAATACGAAGACGTCAGCACCAGCAGCAACTGGTTCCAAGGGAGGAGAACGACCACCGATTATATGCTATAAGTGCGGAAAAGAAGGACATATCAGCCCAAACTGTCCACAACAGTTTAAGGTATGTTATAATTGTGGAAAGGAATGACATATCGCTCGAGATTGCACTATAGCAAAACCAAGTCCAGCGGGGATGGTGACTCAAAAAGCTGTCCCAGAAAAAATAAAGTCAACGGTTCTTGGAAGAGCGTTTGTCGTGACTGGTCAACATGCGAGGAACCCAAACGAGGTGATCACGGGTAAGCTAATCATAAATTCATGCGAAGTTTATACCTTATTAGATACCGGTTCTACCCATTCTTTTATCTCTCCTACTTGTGCTCAACGTTTAAACTTGACTCCGGAGAAGTTAGACTTTGATTTATCTGTGGAGACTCCGTTAGGAGAAACTTTCATCACATCCACTGTTTATAAATCTTGTGTGATCCAAGTTGGCACCATCACATTACCTGTTGACCTTATCTCTTTAAAGATACTTGCTTTTGATGTGATTTTAGGGATTGATTGGCTAACTACTCATCATGCCAAAATTGATTGTTTTCGTAAGGTTGTTAGTTTTCATATTCCTAACCAACCTGTTGTACGAATTCAAACAACTAAGCCATTAAAATCAATCACTGTTATATCAAGCCATAAAGCCATTCGTTTATTAAAAAATGGATGTCAAGCTTTCTTAGCCCATGTTATGGATTTGAATAAAGACACGTCAAATTTGAATAATATTCCTGTTGTTATTGACTTTCCTGACGTATTTCCTGAAGAACTTTCCGGTCTACCCCCGGAACGAGAAATTGAATTCTTTATTGATCTTGAACCTGGTACAAAGCCCATTTCTAAAACCCCATATCGAATGGCTCCTATTGAACTTCAGGAGTTAAAGGTCCAACTACAAGAGTTGTTGGACATCGGTTTCATTCGTCCTAGTACATCTCCTTGGGGTGCTCCTGTTTTATTTGTAAAGAAGAAAGACGGGAGTATGCGACTTTGTATTGATTACCGGGAATTAAACCATGTCACTATTAAGAATAGGTATCCGCTACCTCGTATTGATGACCTGTTTGACCAGTTACAAGGAGCACAATTCTTTTCAAAGATCGATCTTCGTTCTGGATATCATCAGCTGAAGGTTAAAACTGAGGATATTCCAAAGACTGCCTTCAGAACTCGGTACGGGCATTATGAATTCCTAGTCATGTCTTTTGGATTGACTAATGCTCCTGCGGCTTTCATGGATATGATGAACCGAGTATTCAAGGATTATTTGGATCAGTTCGTTGTTGTCTTTATTGATGACATCCTCATATATTCCAAAAGCCGTGAAGATCATGAGCATCATTTAAAGCTGGTACTCCAAAGGCTGCGTGAAAACAAGTTATATGCTAAGTTGAAGAAATGCGAGTTCTGGCTTGAGGAAGTAGCTTTTCTAGGGCACGTGGTGTCAAAACATGGAGTATCTGTTGACCCGGCGAAGATTGAAGCAATACAAAGTTGGGAGCAACCAAAGACGGTGACCGAAGTACGTAGCTTTCTAGGCTTAGCTGGTTATTATCGAAGATTCGTGGAAGGGTTTTCTCGAATCGCTACCCCGTTAACTCAGCTGACTCGGAAAGATATCAAATTCGTATGGAGCGAGGAATGCGAGAAGAGTTTTCAAGAGCTTAAGAGGAGACTCATTTCGGCACCTGTTCTGACAATACCATCTGGTTCGGATGGATTTGTTATCTACAGTGATGCTTCAGGCAAAGGGTTAGGATGTGTTCTCATGCAACATGGGAAAATCATAGCCTATGCCTCGCGACAACTCAAAGAATATGAGATGAATTATCCTACTCATGATTTGGAGTTGGCAGCAGTAGTTTTCGCGTTGAAGATCTGGAGACACTACCTGTATGGGGAGAAAGTGGAGATCTATACAGATCATAAAAGCCTCAAATATTTCTTCACCCAAAAGGAACTCAACATGCGGCAGCGACGTTGGCTCGAGCTGTTGAAAGATTACGATCATACCATCCAATATCATCCTGGAAAAGCAAACGTAGTAGCTGACGCATTGAGTAGAAGATCATATGCGGGTACGAGTGCAATGTTGTTAACACAAAGGCCCATTTTGTATGACTTGCAAAGGATGGAGATAGAGATGAAGGCTCCAAGTACCCACATGATGATATCAAATATACGAGTAGAACCGACTTTAATCGATAAAGTTAAAGCTGCTCAAGCTACGGACATAGAGCTGATGCGTATGAAGAAGAAAGTGCAAGAAGGTTCTATTCCAGAAGCAAGAATCGATGAAGAAGGAATACTTCGAGTCCACTCTAGACTCTGTGTTCCTAACAATTCTGATTTGAAGTACAAGATCATGATGGAAGCACACAATACACCATTTGCAATCCATCCTGGAAGTACCAAAATGTATCGTGATCTACGACATACATTTTGGTGGAATAATATGAAGAGAGAGATTGCAAAGTTTATCTCGAGGTGTTTAACTTGTCAACGTGTAAAGGCGGAACATCAAGTACCAAAGGGTCCATTGCAACCACTTAAGATTCCGAAATGGAAGTGGGAACACATTACCATGGATTTCGTTACGGGTCTTCCCACGGTTTCTCAAGGCATAAATGCTATTTGGGTTATTGTTGATAGATTAACCAAGTCTGCTCATTTCTTGCCGATACGGGAGACTTATTCCCTTGAACGTCTTGCTCGTATATACGTAGATGAGATTGTGAGACTGCATGGCATGCCAGTATCCATAGTTTCGGATCGTGACCCAAGATTCACTTCAAGATTTTGGGTTAGCTTGCAAAAAGCTATGGGCACAGATTTACGATTTAGTTCGGCATACCATCCTCAAACGGACGGACAATTAGAGAGGATTATTCAAACTCTTAAAGATCTATTAAGACTTTGTGTCCTAGATTTTAAAGGGAGTTGGGATAAGTACTTACCATTGGTGGAATTCTCTTACAATAACAGTTATCAGGCAAGTATAGGTGTGGCGCCATTTGAAGCATTATATGGACGAAAGTGTCGCTCTCCAGTATGCTGGGACGAGGTGGGTGAAGCAACATTGTTGGGACCAGAGTTGGTACGCATGACTACAGAGAAGATCCAAACAATTCGACAACGTATACAAACGGCACAGGATCGACAAAAGAGTTATGCGGATCTTCATCGAAAGGACGTGGAATTTGATATTGGGGATCATGTATTGTTGCGCGTGGCTCCATGGAAAGGGGTTACAAGATTTGGGAAGAGAGAAAAGCTCAATCCACGATTTATTGGTCCATTTCAGATTCTTGACCGAGTAGAAAATGTGGCCTATAGACTCGCGTTACCTCCAAGTATGTCTCGTGTTCATAATGTTTTTCATATATCTGTGTTACGTAAATATGTGAAAGACCCAGACCACGTTATTGAGTTAGAACCGGACGAGATAGCTGAAGACTTAACGTACGAAGAGGTACCTGTCAAGATCTTGGATAGAAAGGAGCATGTCCTACGCACGAAGGTCATACCACAAGTTAAAGTTTTGTGGAGAAACCATGCTATTGAGGAAATGACCTGGGAGTTGGAAACGGAAATGAAAGCGAGGTATCCTCATCTTTCCGAAACACCAGGTACATACGTCAATTTCGAGGACGAAATTTCATAAGGAGGGGAGGTTGTAAGCCAAATTATTAATAAATGAAATTTAAATTCCCTCTATTTATTATTTTGAAATAGTAAGTGTTAAATTGATTAATGAGGTTAGTTATGGGTAAAATGCGCAAATATTTCAAATAAGCAGGTGGTTATAAAATATTCATTGTTGTCGGGGAATATTCGTTTGGTCGTGGAATATTCTTGCTGTCGGGGAATATTCGTACGACGGCGCAGTCTTTTGTGGGCCCCATAACGGAAAGCGATTGGATGAAGAAAACGACAAGTATATATTTTTTATTAATAACGGCGTAGTTGTTACCGTTAATACTGTTGGAATACCCGGTGGTTAAAACACAGTAATACGCGTTGTTACACAGTAGCACACTGTATTGCACCAATTATTGATTCTTACGTAAGAAGGCACTACTCAATAATGGTTACAGTAATTACTGTTCAATATTTTATTTTATTGATTCAATAATTGCTGCGTTGATATTTTATATTACTGTTGTTTCAATAATTGTCACTACACAGTATTTCCCATTATCAGATCAATAATTCATATTATTTGAATAATATTATTAGATAACATTATTGGCAATGTCTAGAAAGTTCTGTCTAAGGAGAGGTTTGGTCATCTAATTGCGCGCCAGTAAGGAGAAATCCTTATTGGAAAGCCCCCTCTTTCCTGGGAACGGCCTGGTTGTCATAAATGTGATTCTGTAATATTATTTGTGAATAATTAATTATTGATTCATATGATAAGGAAATATTTATTTTTGTGGATATAAATGAGGGATATATTTTTGTGGTTAAAAATGAAGGAGTTAATGTTGAGGTTTTTATCAGTATTTTTGTCGGAATGGAGGTATTAAAAATCAGAATTTTTGAGATATTTTGCGGGGGTTATAATTTTTAATCCGACCGTTGGATCGTGGTAATTTTTGGATATGTTATACATATATAAGTTGAGTATATGTCCACAAATTTTGAACCGTTAAAAATGAACGTATGATTTATTATGAATTTTACGAGATGACTGGTTCAGAAATTGTTGAATTTTCGGAATTAATCATTTTGGTAGAAAATTCTAGAATTGGTGGGCCCCACTCTTGGTTGGTGAAGAAATGTGCTGAGATTTTTATTCAAATGTGGTGGGTGGGAATAGTAGCAGGTAAAGCCATCAGGTTGCAGGTTAAGTCTGCTTCGACGTGCTAACATTTTCCTATAAATAGAGGGCTAAGTTAGAATTGAAAATCACACCAGAAATAAGTTTTCTCTCTTTCTCTCTCTAGATTATTGAGTGCATTTTGTGAGTATTTAGATACTTTGAGAGTTTCTATTCATCAGAGCAAGTGTCTTTCAGCCTTATACCGGTATTCCGACCAGAAGTACTGTCTTTACGAGGTAAGGGATGTTATTTTATTCAAAAATGATATTATTTCTTCAATATCATTATGCCGAAATATTGGTTGGAAATTTTTATCAAATTTGGAACTTTTCACGTCGGGGTTACTATTCATGAGTTACTATTCACGAGTTACTATTCACCGAAAAATAAAATTTTCTTCTTTTCGTCCAAAATATCTATTCTGGGTACTAGCTTTGATTGTATCCATGTTTTGATCATTCTTGAATTCTACTTCACTATGAATAATTATAAGATATTTTTGGACATGGATAAATCGAAATACGAATCCTTAATATTTGTTATTTTGTTTCACTGGATTCGTTTTCTTTAAGATATTTTTCATCATCCTCAGTCCTAAATGATGATATTACTGAATATCTTTGGCCCGTAGTGCAAAGATGAATGATTAACTGATGAATATCTTTAGCCCGTAGTGCAAAGATGAACAGGTGTTGAGATGAACATGACCGACTGGTGATACAAATGAATATCTTTGGCCTGTAGTGCAAAGATGAATATTTGATTAAAGATGGTTATTGATTGTTGTTACAGGGATAAAATATTGATGATGGACTTTTAAATCTTAGAAGATAGTAGAACTCATTCTCTACTTGACTCTTTTAATGGTTTGCTGTTTCCGTTGCAGTTATTGATTTAAAACTTGTTGTCTATTGTATTCTATTAGATTTTTCCCTGTTGAAGACTAACGATAATTTGTTCTGTATTATCTTAGTCATAATGTTCTTTACTGGGCTAGTTGAGCTCACCCTTTTCCTTTTTGTTCCATTTTTCTCAGGAGGCGAGAATGTAGCGAGTACTAGTCGGGGTATGGAATGATGGTTCTAGAAGTTACTTTAGTAGTCCTCACCATTTTTGTGAAATAATATATCAATAATTGTAATGAGGACTTATTTGAGTGTGGATATTGTCTAAATGATAATATTTGTATTTAAACTCACAGTTCTTGTGTTATAATAATAAAGATGTAGTTATTTCTGTACCATGTATTTTGGCGACTCAGAATGGGTGGTGTATACCTATTTTGGGGGCGTCACAGCGTGATTTTGTTCGAGGATCACATATCGGGTAACACAATTTTGAATTGTTGCATCCCTTTGTTCCACGACCGCTTGCCGTTCTTCAACCTATTCTTCTAATTCATGAACACGATTTTGTAATTCTAAGTTTTGATCATAAACTTCTTCTAACCAATTCTCCTCAGGTTCCTCTTCTTCCTCTTCTTCCTCACTCCCAACTGCCATTTTCAAATATTGCCACAAAACAAGGGTTAATTAACATGTCACATATTATTAATATACTCTGACCAACCAATTAAATAACAAATAAACTTAGGTAGGTCATACTAGCGAAAGAATTTTCCGTCTCTCCTCTCCTAATTCTTGTCTCACATCTTAGCCAGGGATCATATCCCTAAGCTTTGATACAAATAATGACGCCCCTAAAATAGGTATACATCACCTATTCTGAGTCGCCAAATACATGGTACAGAATACAAATACAATCTTTAATATATAACAAGAGAGCTGTGAGTTTTAATACAAATACTGTCTTCTAGACAATATTCACTCTCAGAATAAGTTCTCATTACATTTATTGTCACACTATTTAACAGAATAGTGAGGACTACTAATACTATCATCTGGACCGTCACTCCGTTTCCCGACTAGTCCCGGCTACGTTCACATTTCCTGAAGAGAACAATGAAAGAAAGGGTGAGCTCAACTAGCCCAGTAAGAAATATTATGACTAAGATAATGCAGAATAAATTATCATTAGCCTTCAAAAGTGTTAAACTGATACAATATGACACACATCAAGTTTAACTGCAGCGGAATAAGCAATCCATTAAAAGAGTCAAGTAGAGAATAAAATCTACTATCTTTTATGATTTAAAAGGTTTTTCATCACTTTTATCATTGGGACTCAGCTTAATAAATAATCCACATCATCCCTGCACTACGGCCAAGGATATTCATTAGTATCACAACCATAAATAATCCATGCACTACGGGCCAAGGATATTCGTGTATTCATCAATGGTCATGATCATGCCAACAACTGTCCATCAATGCACTATGGGCCAATGAGGATTTTTACCACATTATTTGTAACATTACGGTCATGATTATACCGAATAATCCATGGTCATAATCATACCAAGTCCATCTATGCACTACAGGCCACAGATGACTTTCAACATAATATAAACATGAGGATGATGACAATGATATAATAATTCAATAAAACAAATTCAAGAATTAATTTATCCAGGAACCAATAACGTCCAAATTGTCAACATGATACTGCTTTGTGGAGTAAAATTCAAGAATGCTCAGAAGAATATTTTCACAAAAGGATACTGGATGAAGCGCAAATATCAAAGATATTTCACTAATTTCATGGAGTATAAAAGCCAAAATTTTAACCAACTTAGTAAAATAAAGAATAGAATAACAAAAAAAATTACCAGGCATGCGATAGACCGCACAGACAGGTTATTCCAACAAAATAATAAATAATGGAACCAGGTCCGACGTAAAACGCACAGACAGGATATTCCAACAGAATAATAAAGACGGAACCAGGTCCGGCGTAAAATGCACAGACAAGATATTCCAACAGAATAATAAAGACAGAACCAGGTTTGGCGTAAAACGCACAGACAGGATATTCCAACAGAATAATAAAGAATGGAATAACAGAAGAATCTCACCAAGTATAGGGTAGTCCGCGTATACAGGTTATTCCAACAGAATAATAAGGAATGAAATAACAGAAGTTCTCTTCATGAATACAAAAGAAATAATATCTCTTACGAGTACAACAAATAATATCCCTTACCGTAAAAGAAACTGGATATAAGAGTAGTGAAGTAGCATAACACTTTTCTTCTTTCTCTCTATAAATTTCTCTCTCTAGAGTTTCAGTGCATTCGTAAAAAAATAATGAAGGAATAAGCTTCTATTTATAGGAGAATTGAAGGGGTACTGTTTAAGAAAAATCACGGACGAAATAATTAATGAAATCACGAGCGTCTTCAGATGATTGAATTCTAATCAATTATCAAGTAAAAACAAAAAGCTAAAATCAACCACATGTTGGTTTGAAAAAATGAACCACCCGTGGCTAGACTTTTCTTCCCCCATCAATTCAATACTCCATTAAAATCCACTAACATATATATATATATAATAAAAAACAAATACTTCCCTCATCATTTCAATACTCCACCAAAATCCACTAACATATATATATAATAAAAAAAACAAATACTTCCCTCATAATTTCAGTACTCCACCAAAATTCACTAACATATATATATATATATATATATATATATATATATATATATATATATATATATATATATCTTCCCTATCCCATACGTATACTCTTTCTCCCCCCATTTCCAAAATTATTTTCAACACATATTGTAAGACCCCGAATTTTATGAAATAAAAGTATTCAATTTTTCTATTTAGTAAATGGTTAAATTGATAAAAGTTTAAAGTTATGGGTGAAATGTGTAAAATTTTTAAAATAAACAAGTGGTTATAAAATAATCATTGTTGTCGGGGAATATTCGTTGATCGTGGAATATTCTTTCTGTCGGGGAATATTCGTACGACGGCGCAGTATTTGTGGACCCCATAACGAAAAACGGTCGGATAAAGATAACAACAAAAATTAAGTTTTTATAATTAACGGCGTAGTTGTTACCGTTAACACTGTTGAAATACTCAGTGGTTAAAATAGAGTAATACACGTTATTGCACAGTAGCACACGGTATTGCACAGTATTTTTGAAATTATTGATTCTTACGTAAGAAGGCATTACTTAATAATTGTTACAATAGTTACTGTTCAGTATTTTATTTTATTGATTCAATAATTACTGTGTTGATATGTTATATTACTGTTGTTTTAATAATTATCACTGTACAGTATTTTCTATTATCAGAGCAATAATTCATATTATCTGAATAGTATTATTAGATAACATTATTGGCAATGTCTAAAAAGTTTTGTCTAAGGAGAGGTTTGGTCATCTAATTGTGCGCCAGTAAGGAAGAGATCCTTATTGGAAAGCCCCCTCTTTCCTGGGAACTGCATGGTTGTCAATAATGTGATTCTGTAATATAATTTGTGAATAATTAATTATTGATTTATATGATGAGAAAAATATTGATTTTATGTGGATATAGACGGAGAAAAATTTTAATGTGACAATTGTTGAAAATTAATATTTTATTTTTTCTGATAAATTAATTCATTTAAATATATTATTTTAATAATATATTAATGGTGATATTTTTACAATGAATGTGGGATATATGAATAAATGAGGAGGAAGAGTATTTTTGTTGGATTAAATGTTTAACACATGTTTTGTGTGTTGGTGGACACAATTCTTGACCGAAAATTTATTATAGACTGTAAAATCGTCCGTTTGTGGATTTTGGTCAATTTATGTTTGGAATTTGGAAAAACTTTCTTCTGCAAAGTTGTAGAGAATTGAATTTTCTATAAAAAAATTGCGAGATTCGAATTTTCCGACAAAAGGGCTATTTATTATGAATTATCGAAGTTCTGAAGTTCCGAAATAATTGATTTTTGGAAGTTTTAATTATTATTTTAAAGAAAAACGTTTTTTGCAAATTAGTGGGCTCAACATGTGATAAGAATGGGCTGAATTCAGATCTTCCAAGGTGGGCTTGACAATTTTGTAAATATAATATTATTATATTCAATTTTCTGCTTTGGTGTTCTAAACATTTTCCTATAAATATGGTTACTATTCATGAGTTATTATTCATGAGTTACTATTCACGATGGGTTACTATTCATGAGTTACTATTCATGAGTTATTATTCACGAGTTACTATTCACGGATACTATTCACTACAAAATTGATTTCTTTTTCTAACCAAATTATAGTTGATTTATGAGTATTACTCTGGAGATTAAAACTATGTATTGATTATATTGATAATATTTTTATAACCCTGATGTTGAAATTCTCTTTCACTGGAGTGTAAAGATGGGTAGATTATTGGTATGATCATGACTAGAGTTCTCTTTGGCCAGTAGTGCAAAGTTGAATTGTTGACTGGTATAATCATGACCATTGAATTTATAATTGAATATCTTTAGCTTAAGTGCAAAGGTGAAATGATCAACGTGGTTATAATTATTGGTTATATAAATTCTGAAATGATTATATATTTCTTTAAAATAATAATATATTTGGCTTGTAGTGCAAATATGAGCTGTTGAGGAATATCTTTGGCCTGCAGTGAAAAGATGAATGATTTCTGATGAATATCTTTGGCCCGTAGTGCAAAGATGAACAGGTGTCGAGATGAACATGACCAACTGATGAATATCTTTGGCTTGTAGTGCAAA
Source organism: Panax notoginseng (assembly GCA_016801055.1). NCBI lineage: Eukaryota > Viridiplantae > Streptophyta > Magnoliopsida > Apiales > Araliaceae > Panax > Panax notoginseng. The sequence goes on along the minus strand of CM029017.1, from coordinate 15,569,913 downwards.
GATGAATATTGATTGATGTTACAGGGATAAAATGTTGATGATGGACTTTTAAATTCATAGATAATCGTAGATTTCATTCTCTACGTAACTATTCTATGAATTATTAATTTTCGCTGCGAATATTGATTTAAAACTTGTTGTCTATTGTATTCTATTAAATTTTTTCCTGTTGAAGACTAACGATAATTTGTTGTATATTATCTTAGTCATAATATTCTTTACTGGGCTAGTTGAGCTCACCCTTTTTCTTGTTGTTCCATTTTTCTTCTCAGGAGGCGAGAATGTAGCGAGTACTAGTCGGGGTGTGGAATGATGGTTCAAGACAATTGTTTTAGTAGTCCTCACTATTTTATAAAATAGTGTATCAATAAGTATAATGAGGACTTAATTGAGTATGAATATTGTCTAGATGACAATATTTGTATTTAAACTCACAGTAGATGCGTTGTCGTATTTTGCACGACAATTATAATAATAAAGTTGTAGTTGTTTCTGTACCATATATTTTGGCGACTCAGAATAGGTTGTGGATTGGACCTATTTTGGGGGCGTCACACATATGGGCCCCACCTTCAAATAATTTTTTACCGATTATTTTGAAAAATGGGTAAATAGGAATTCATAAAATAAGCAAAACTTTATAAAAATCACCTTAATAATTTTAACAACATATATCATCATTATTATAATTCACAATATTAATCGACCAGGTCGTTCACAGGAAAGAGGGGGCTTTTCAATAAGGATTTCTCCCTATTGACGTGCAATTAGGTGACCAAACCTCTCATTGACAGAACTTCTAGACATCGTTAATATTGCAAATAATAATATTAATAACTTTGTCGTCTCAATTATTGATTTAATAATATATAAAATATTGACAATAATTACGTGAGATATTATGCAGCAATTACTGAACAAAACTGAGTGATTTCTCACGTAAGCATCAATAATCAATACCGTGTGCTACTATGCAACCACGTGTATTACTGTACTTTTAACACCGGGTGTTTCAACGGTTAACGATAAAATTTTCGCCGTTATTTTCATAAAATATTTTTGTCGTTTTCTCAATCCGACAATAGTTCTGTTGTGGGGTCCACCAATGATTGTGCCGTTGTACGAATATTCCCTGTTTAAAATGAATATTCCCCGACCAATCAAATATTATATAACAACTTGCGTACTTTACAAAATTTATAAATATTACCCACAACTACAACATTATATCAAATTTACTCCATAATATTTAAAAATGATATTTATAAAAAAAATTTATCTTTATTTATAAAAGTTGGGATCTTACATATATGATAAAGAAATATTTATTTTATGTAGATATAAATGAAGGAGTTAATGCTGAGGTATTTTATCAGTATTTTGTCTGAATGGAGGTACTAAAAATCGTCCGTATGTGAATTTCGGATATTTTCTGATTGGAATTTGAAAAAACTTTCTTCTACAAAGTTGTAGAAAATTAAATTTCCTATGGAAAGAACATGAGATTCGAATTTTTTTTCTGATAAAGGGCTATTTATTATGAATTATTGAAGTTTCAGAAATAAATAGTTTTTTTTATTAAAAACATAGGTGGAACCCATTTTTGTTTTTTGGTGGAAAAAATGTGCTGATATTTTTTTCAAAAGTGGAGGGCTGAATTTGTCAAATAAGTGTGCGTATTTTTTTTTAATATTTTATTAATTTAGTCTGCTTTGGCGTTCTAGCATTTTCCTATAAATAGGGTACTTAGTTAGAATTGAAAATCACACCAGAAATAAGTTTTTTTTCTCTCTCTCTCTCTCTATATTATCAAGCGTATTTTGTGCGTATTTATATATACTTTGAAAGTTGCTATTCAGTGCAAGTTTTCTTCAGTATTACATTCGATATTCCAGTCAAAAGTACTGTTCTTTTGAGGTAAGGGATATTATTTTTTTCGTAAATGATATTATTTTCTTCAATATTATTATGCCGAAATATTGATATGAATTTTATTGTGGAATTTCTACATTTTTGTGTCGAGATTACTATTCACGTATATAGCACTATTCATGTATACGACACTATTCACAGAAAAATAAAATTTTCTCTTCTTTGTCCAAGATGTCTATTATGGTTACTATCTTTGATTGTATCCATGTTTTGATCTTTATTTTTGAATTCTGCTTCACAATTGATTATTATGGAGTATTTTTTAACTTGGATAAACTGTAGTACGAATCCATAATATTTATCATTTTGTCTCACTGGATTCATTTTCTTCAAGATATTTTTCATCATCCTCAGTCCTAAATGATAATATTACTGAATATCTTTGGCCTGTAGTGCAAAGATGAATGATTAACTGATGAATATCTTTGGCCCGTAGTGCAAAGATGAACAGGTGTTTAGATGAACATGACTAACTGGTGATACAAATGAATATCTTTGGCCTGTAGTGTAAAGATGAATATTTGATTCAAGATGTATATTGATTGATATTACAGGGATAAAACATTGATGATAGACTTTTAAATCTTAGAAGATAGCAGAATTCTTTCTCTACTTGACTTTTCTAATGGATTGCTGTTTTCGCTGCAGTTGTTGATCTAAAACTTGTTGTCTATTATATTTTATCAGATTTTTCCCTGTTGAAGACTAATGATAATTTATTGTCTATTATCTTAGTCATAATATTCTTTACTGGGCTAGTTGAGCTCACCCTTTTCCTTTTTGTTCTATTTTTCTCAGGAGGCAAGAATATAGAGGGAACTAGTCGGGGTGTGGAGTGATGTTTCCAGTCAATTGTGTTAGCAGTCCTCACTATTTTGTAAAATAGTGTTTCAATAATTGTAATAAGGACTTATTTGAGTGTGGATATTGTCTAGAAGATAATATTTATATTTAAACTCACAGTTTACGTGTTGTCGTATTTTGTACGACAATTATAGTAATGATGTTGTAGTTGTTTCTGTACCATGTATTTGGCGACTCAGAATATGTGATGTATACCTATTTTGGGGGTGTCACATGAGGCACCGGATGTCAGGTCCTCGTAGACTACACTTGCAAAGAAATTGGATGACCCAAGTGACGAGGCACCCAATTTCAAGTCCTCGTAGACTGCACTTACCAAGAAATTGGACAACCTAAGTGACGAGGAACCCGATTTCAAGTTCTCGTATACTGCACTTGCCAAGAAATTGGACGACCCAAAGTGACGAGGCACCCGAGTGTTACACTTTATCATCAAAAGTGAATGAGGCACCTAACTATAAGTCCTCAGACCCGAAAAGTTATACTTTTAACTTTAAAAGTAATTAAGATGCCTGAATATAAGCCTTCAACCTTGAAAAAGTTACACTTTATATCTAAAAGTGGTGAACGTAATGCTTTCTCCGACAAAAGCAAGATTTATTATATGAAACGTTATGTTTTTCGTTAAAAGCAATTTAATTATCAATAAATTTGTCAAACTTTCACTTATACTTGAATATTTCTTCTGATTTATTAAAAAGAAAAGTATAGATTCAAGTGTTAGTTTGCATGAAATCAAAAAGAAAAAAAAACATGTTTTCTCTTTAACATAATTTATGAGGCCTATTGTTGTCTCTTGAAGTATTAATTTGGACAACTTAAGATCCAATGTTGAATATTGAGTTTTAAGGAATCGTTCAAATTAAAGGCAATCAATAAGGATAAAAGAAACTACAATTTGATGAATGAAATATATGTACATGAATTTTCTGATACATGAAATGGAAAAAACTACGAAAGTTCATGATCTAAAGCCATGACATGTCGAACTGAAGAGAAGGGAATAGCTAAAGCTTGGTCTTCGGGGCTATCAGGCCTTCGAGGTTATCCAGCCTTCAATGCTATCAGGCCTTCGAGACTATCAGGCCTTCACGGTTATCAGGCCTTCAAGGTCTTGGGCAGCTAACTCAATTTTCCAAAATCTTGGTCTTCAATTTATTCATGGCATCTTGAAGCTCCTAAAGCTCTACATAAAATAAGTCATTCTCATGGTGACGTGAAGTGACTTCCGAACGAAGTGCAACAACATGATGATTGAAAATAAAGAGATCCAACCTAGCATGGAAGGGAGACATGTCCAAGGAGAGTTAGGAGATGCCACGGGAGATGGAAGGTCATTCAACCCACCCAAAGTGCTATCCACAATACCTTCCTTGGGAGTATGAATATCAATAATAATCTCATAAGGATTCCGCCTCAAAGAAGCAGGAGTCTCATCAGCACCCTCAAAACTGTCATGTGGAGAAGTTGTAGAAAGGCGTCATGTGGTGAAGAAGACTCGATACGTAGAAAGAGCCCAATGGGAACATCATCATCCTCTTTATCAGCATTGGTCTTTTCAATGACTTCTTGATTCTAAAGAAAAGAGAAATTTCAAGAGAGGGTAAGAACGATTAGATCGAAGATTTTCCAAGATATACCAAGAAAACTCTTTTAAGGCTCGCCTTCCTAAGGTATTCTCCCCTAGAAGTTCCCTCTCCTAGGGCTTTCATTTTTTAGGCTTGCAAAACATCAAGCCACGCAAAGTGTTTAGAAACTGGAATCAAGACTTCAACACCTAAAATATTTTATGCGATCATCTCACCAAAGGCGTTACTCACGCGCAGGGGGCAAATGCTTACCGGTAGATGGCATAGACATCCTTCAGAGTAGAGGTGCATCCACCCCAAGCAGTGACGAATGTGTATGTAGAGGAGCACCATGGTCCTATTGGATACGAGTGTTCCTACATAGCTGGATGCAAGAAGAATGTCAGCTATCCATATAATCAACATTCCCAAGTATCTCGTCGATCCAATGTTGTTATTCTTGAAGGTGGCTAGATGAATCAGATAAGAAGTCATCCCAACCTCCACAAGCCACTGCATATAAAAACAAGCCTTCCTTCTCTAGTGGAGAAAAAGTTATACGGTCATAAGTTTGGACTTGCTCCTAAACGATGTCGGAAAGACCAAAGAGAGGAGCGCTTCCCCAATCATTGAGAAATGGGGCCTCCTGGGTGGTTCACGGGTTGGCAGAATGTCCAATTGAGAGGGCCTGCAAGCAAAAAAGAATTCAACATAAGAGGTCTAGAGAGCAAAGAAAGGATGACAAGGAAAGCATTTGAGCTCGAAGTGCTTACCATGACAAAGAGGAAAGTCTGATATTTAACCTTAAAAACACCTAAAAAGAAGAAGAAACAATGTCAAAAGGAGTTAGGAATCACAATTATACAAGAAAAAAATTTCTAATATTTTTTGAAAAAACTTCAGACAACCCAAAAGCATCCTTTGGAGCATCTTTTGGACTTATAACGACATATGTCATGGCCGAAGGATATGATTTTTGTAGAGCTCGTCGCTAGCTTCGTTTTGATATATTATGGACCCCGAAACTCCAAACAAGTCAAAAGTTATTATCAAAATAGTAACTGCTCCTCTAGAACTTCATTTTTTTCGTCTAAACGTGATTCCCCCCTAGGGTTTGGCCCCCTAGTTCGGCCCCCTAGGGTTCTCCCCCTAAGGGTTCGGCCATCTGGAGTAGTTTCGCTGCATGTAGAGCATTTTTTCTTCCTTCGTGTTCTTTGTTGACAAAACACCAAGTCTTTCTTTATCATCCGAGGGAAAAAACTAAGATGTAATCAAGGTAATGGGGCTCGGTAGACAAAAGAAAAATTGGGGGTCCTGAAAAAAAAATCATATAGGGTTCGCCCTCTTAGGGTTCGGCTCCCTATAGGGTTTGGCCCCCATAGGGTTTGGCCACCTAGGGGTTGTTCCCTCTATTCCTTTGAGATCATGTTGCTCCACAGATCAACCGCTTGGAAGTTGGAACGAGTGCTCCTTCACCGCGAAAATTATAGCCTTCTTTGATGAATTCTAAGGGAAAAAACCAAGATATGATCAAGGTGATGGGGCTCAGAAACAAAGAAAGACTACAATTGCCTGAAACAGAAAAAAGAAATAGAGGAAGCAAGTCAAGAAAAATTCGAAAGAAAACATACAAGTAAGCAAATTGAAAAGCGAAGACGAGAAGAAGAAATGGAGCCCCAAGGGTTCGGGTCCCCCATAGGGTTCGGTCCTATAGGGTTCAACCCCTAGGGTTTGGCCCTATAGGGAGGAATCCTCTTTATTATCTCTCGCTCGGATTGAGGAACGTCTTCTTGCTGCTCCTTTGAGGATCTTCCCGACTCGTAGGAAGAGAGAAAATCCAAAATGAAGCAAGATAAATAAGGAGGCGTGAATGGCTTGGGAGATGCAAACATATGAATACACAGACCCCAAAGTATACTTGCAACGGAAAAGGAAGCAAACACTCTTTTTCCATTAAGGGAAGGATTTAATCTGATTTCCAAAAGATAATTATCTTTGAATTTATTTCTATATAGAAATATATAAAGATATAATTTTCTAATTATGAAAAAAAAAAGATTTGATTTTCTCCCAATGAAGGGAAATTTTGAAATTTATTTTTTTCCTTTTAAATAATAATAATGATAAGGAAGATAGTCTTCAAAATCAAATAAAGAAAAAAAATTTATTTCCAAAATAAAATTATGATTTGATTTGATTTGATTTGATAAAAAGGAAAGATTTAGTTTACCAAAAGAAAGATTTTATTAGATTGAATTTTATTTGGTAATATTTTATGATCTTCCTTGTCTTAATTTCCAGTAAAATAAGGAAACAAATATTGGGTAAACTATGGAAAGATTTTCAGAAGATTTTCCAGTATGTCCTTGGAAGAGCCCTGCTAGGTTTTACCTCCCGAGGGTTTAACCTAAGGGTTTGGTTCCCTAGGGGTTCCCTCTTCTAAGATCCTTGTCTTCAAAGACCTGTAAAGTAAAGTCCTGCAAAATCGTTCAAAGGTTTGAAGTATTCTTACACGATCGTCTATTTGGGAATGCGACACTCGCGCAGGGGGCAAATGTGGGCCCAAGTGCAAAATTAGGGGTCACATGACCTAATTAAATTAAATGCACAATTAGGGTTCTACGACCTCATTAAATGTGCAAATTAGGGTTCGCATAACCTAATGGAATGAAGACAAAAAAGTCAAAAATAAATGTGCTAGACCTGGGAGAAGCCTCCACGTGTCCCGAGGCAGAAGGCTCATGAAGGTGGCTCGTTTAGGAATTGATTAAGGGATTGGATTGGTGGCTAGAAGGACAGGACGATCTGGGCATTACAATGATGATTAAAGGGTATTTCTGGAATTTTCCTGAAAGCATGTGCCTGACACATGACCATTTTTCAAAAAATCCTATAAATACCCCTTCCATTCCATTAGGAAGGGGACCTCTCTTCAGAGGCAGGACTTGGACTCTTGGAAGATCAAATGACCTGGATATTCTCTCTCAACATTCAAGAAGACTCTTGGAATCCCAATAACCCTAACAAGGTTTCCGGATTCTAAGAGTGGAAGGACTCAAGAAGAAGGCTCTTGGAATCCATATAACCCCAACACGGTTCCCGGATTCTAGGAGTTCTTTCACGTGTCGTTGAAGTAATCGTCCACCTGTTCTTATTCCATCTTCAATCAATCAACCAATTTTGTGTTCTTCGTAGATTTCTCTCCTCCTCATCCAATACGAAACCCTAACTAGCAAGGCGCGATTTCCTTGCCCACACATATGAACTTCAGAAAACCAAATTCCAACTCCATCCACTCTCTCTAGAATTAAGTCCAGCATCGTTTTGGAAATGGGGTTTGAGAGGGAAAATTTTAATTAGTAATTTTTCAGTTTTTCATGAATGATTTGCAAGGGCATATTAAACATCAATTCCGGTATTTTTTGAATTTTAAAAATTTTGAGTTTCATGGTGGATGAAAAAATGGGGAAGATGATGAAGATAAAAAAATATTTTTATGTATTTGAAGATGAAAGATGTATTTTATTTGTATAAGGCTGAAATTAAATTATTTTAAAATTGATTTTATATGGTCCACTATATAAAAATACGGTCAACTCGTATTTATACTCTTTTTACCGGACCACGTGAAAATTCTGACCACTTTTCTGGTCAGAAAAAATAAAAGGGTCATTAATATTTACTTAACGATACTTTTGATAACAGAATAAAAACGGTTAAATTTCAGGATACGAATAATAAAAAAATGTACACCTTTCGATATACAATTAACCCTACTTAAAAGTTATCCCATAAATCGTTTCTAAACCTACTCATTCAAAAACACGAGTTATTAAGCTTTTGTTTTTTAGTGTATCTCAAGAAAGAGAAGTTGCACAGGGGGTTACTTGCATAATATTTATTGTCACGTGCATGTGAAAGTACACTGATCCATGCAAATCTTAATATTCACTCGTAATAGTAATAATAACAACAATTAAAAATATGCACTTTTCTCCATGTGTGCTATATATATATATATATATATATATATATATATATATATATATATATATATATATCGTGATTTGAACCTTGATTGTCACTGTATTAATTAATGTTAATTTTTTTCCCTCCAAATATTGGGTACAGAGTGGTATTACCACCCGTTACCAGAAATAGGTCTTACAACAATGTTGCCCAGCCACATGCTATTGAGTATTACTCTCAGCGAACTACCCAAGGCGGTCTCCTCATTTCTGAAGCAAATGGAGCTTCTGACATCTCCAAAGGGTAATTTAACTATTGATACTTTTCTTTCCATTTATTAAAACTTAAAATTTAAATTATTAGAATAAACTCACTCCATTTCATAAAAAGATTTTTATCTATTAATTTTTTTTGTTCCACAAAAAAGAGTAACTTTTATTAGTAGTAGCTAGTGTAAAATGAAACAATGTACTTTAATTTATCATCATAAATTTTTTTTGTCATACCAAACTACTAAATTAACAGTTTATTACTTTTAGAAATATAAATGGGGAAAGAAATATATCTCTAATGTTTATAAATTTTTTATATAAATGATTTGGCAGGGGAATTATTATTTCCACAAAAGAGATTTAATATTTTCACAAAACGTTACTCACATGAATGTAAGTCTCAATTATTATTTATATATATATATATATATATATATATATATATATATATATATATATATATATATATATATATATATGAAGGTGCCCAAATATGCCTTGAATTTGGAAAAAGGAGCAAGTGGAAGCATGGAAACCCATTGTAAACGTCCATGACAAGGGTGGTACATTTTTTTTGTCAAATTTGGCATATGGGTCGCATACCTGATTCTTGTCGTGAACTATTCATTTTCAGATGGGGTGATAAAGGTTTATAATTAACCTAGTGCAGATAATTTCTCCCTACTTTTATTGTTTGAAAACATAATAAAAGAGTACTTCAAATTTAAGTATCGCATAAATATATAATTCTAGGTTGAAAAACATTTTTCTTGCGACTAAAATTTATCAACTTCTGTTACAAGTAGACACATAATCAAATTTTTATGTATTTGTATTCATTCATACACTGTCACTATATCTACTTACAAGTCCCAACAAGAAATCTAGCAATATGTAGGAGGAGTCTTTCTTAATACTCCATAACAATAATGAGCAAGAATATTATCTCATGCAAAATTATTTAATTTTAATTCTAATTATGCGGTTAATATATTTATTCATAAAATTTTAATGATTAACTACCGCAGTTGCAGATGGGGAAGAACATTCATTATCAAGTATTGACAGCGAATCGACTCCTCCTCAACTCACAACCGATGATATCAATTGCATTATTGAAGATTTTAGGATTGCTGCCCGTAATGCCATGGAAGCCGGTAATTTTTTTATTTTGTATTTTTATCAGCAATTTTTTTTAAAATTATTAACACCCAAGTGATACCTTTGTGACTAACCCAAAATATTTGAATGGGACCATATAAAAAAAAATTACATTACAATATGGATGATTTTATGACCAAAAACAAAACAAAAAACTGACAAAATATGGAGAATACAATTGTAATATACATAAAATCAACTCAATCTTTTACTCAAGATTACTGACCTTTTCTAGTTGGGGATTTGAGCTCCCGCAAATCAATAATATATCAGTGATTTTGTTCACCAAAACAGCAAAGTGTATGGATTCCTCAAATGTGGCATCGAATGTTTATTGGAATTAATTGGATTTCCCATATTCCAAGCAAGCTAAACTCGATCGATACTTTTATTTGATTTAGCTTGTTTCTTTTTGTTTTTTCCTTATGTCCCAAAACAAAAAGGATTGTTGACCATTTTTGGTTTTTTTTTTCTTGCTTGGCAAAAGGTAAAATAATTTATTCCTGAAAATATAAAACTGAATCTAAAAGATTTGGATCTAAAATACATTTTTTTCAACTCACAAATCTGCTGCTCTAATGTTGTTTGTCTGTCTCGCTCCCCCCACCACTATGCAAATACTTAAAACTGTCTCTATAGCAAATTAATGACTAAATATGTACATGCATTTTGTAGGGTTTGATGGAGTTGAAATCCATGCAGCAAATGGTTACTTAATCGAACGCTTCATGAACGATTAAGTAAACGATAGGACCGATGAATACAGCGGTAGCTTGGAGAATCGTTGCCGACTTGCGTTGCAAATAGTAGAAGCAGTTGCAAATGAGATTGGAGCTGATAAAGTTGGAATAAAACTATCTCCATATAATGACTCCAATGGATTATTAGGAGAGTCGGATCCAGAAACCCTAGGCATTTTTATGGCAAATGAACTGACTAAACGCGGAATTCTCTACGTGCATATGGCTGAAAAAAGATTTATAAAAAGGGCAGATAATAATGAAGTTGCACCTAGGAGTCTTGGTGCAATAAGAAAAGCATTTAAAGGGACTTTTATAGTATATGGTGGTTATGGTAAAACAGATGGTGAAAAGGCTATAGCTGATAATTATGCGGATTTAGTTTCGTTTGGACGTTTGTTCTTGGCTAATCCTGATTTGCCTAAGCGGTTTGAGCTCGATGCACCTCTAAACAAGCACGAAAGGAGCACGTTTTATACCCCGGATCCGGTGCTTGGCTACACTGATTACCCTTTTCTTGAAGTTGCTTGATGAAAAAGGGTTGGAATTTTAGTGAAGAAGTGGATCAATGGCCTCTAAAATCTGATGGTGGTGAGATTTTTCTTGCGTGCATGGTTATGGAAAAGTAGAAGATAAAGAATAAATATGGAGGCAGCATTGTGTTTGAATTTTGTCTCAAGGTTTGTTTGTTTGTTTCAGTGATGTTTTTACCGAATCTGGTTAGCATTAAGTTTATTTTTTGGTAAGTTGGTCTATTAACCAATAGAATGCTGAAACACATAGTCTCGTCTGCGTGTTAGCACTCTATTGATCAATTGACTAACTTATCCAAAAAAAAATTCATGCTAACCACTTTCGTTTTTACCTACGTGGAGGTGCAGCAAATGTGCGAGTGGTGTGAAAGGTAGAGTGTGAAAATGTTGATGTTTTTGTACGTAATATATTACAATTGCGTTTTACTTCTTTAGTAATCAAGATTGGTTCTAATTCTGTCTGATTTTCTTGCATGTACTTTGAATAGATGGACCGCCTCATGAGTGATGCATGTTGAATGTTATTCCTTCAGGCTTCATGTAGTTAATTATGGAGTGTTCTTTTAAAAGGATATTTTGAGACTGTAAGAATAAAATAAAAATAATATCATTAGAGTAAATATACATAACATCGCATTTAATTATTTTAGTCACATATTATTCTGACAATATAATTTTTCTATCGATTACCTCAAAAATGTATACATAAGCTCAAATTAAAGGTAGTAGCCTCTACTTTAAGAAGCTCCAATCATGTTACATAAAAATTCCAACCCTTTTCCTGGGTTTAAAGAGTGGACCTGGCCCATTGAGTCATGACTATATCTAGAGGTGGCAAACGGGCGGGCGTGGGCCCGGGCTGGGTTAAAAAGGGTCGGACAAAAAAGGTTCGGATTTTTACGGGCCAGAAAAAGTAAGCCCATAGCCTGCGGGCTCACGGGCCGGCCGGGCCGGCCCGCGGGCCGAAGGTAGTTTATACTTATTTTTTGGTACTTTTTTGAGCCCGTAAAGCCCGCGGGCGAGCCGGGCTTTGAACGGGCCGGGCCAAAAAGGCTCGGATTTTTATGGGCCAAAAAAATGCGGCCCAAAGCCCGCTTTTTGGCGGACGGGCCGGCCCAGCCCGCAGGCTTTGGGTCCGTTTGCCGGGTCTAACTATATCCGTTATTATGTTACAATTCGAATCTCATAATACATTTCATCCTAGGGTTTCGGGCAAAAGCTTGGGGAATGAACAATGAGAGGGAACTATTTAGGGGGAAACTTACATTTTAATTTTTTTGTAGAGTATATACTAAATTATGATATTATCTTTTTGATGGATCAGATAAACTCGAATATATGAACTTGCATGATAAAATATATTATTTCAAAAGTTAAAGAATTTTCCAAGTTTCTTCTACATGTTGCAAATCACTGATTATAGTCAGTGCTTATTGATAATGTAAGACCCCAACTTTTATAAATAAAGATGAATTTTCTATAAATATCATTTTTGAATATTATGGAGTTAATTTGATATAATATTATAGTTGTGGGTAATATTTATAAATTTTTCAAAGTAAGCAAGTTGTTATAAAATATTCGTTTGGTCGGAGAATATTCTTTTTGTCGGGGAATATTCGTACGACGGCACAATCATTGGTGGACCCCACAATGGAATTATTGTCGGATTGAGAAAACGACAGAATTATCTTTCTATAAAAATAACGGCTGAGGTGTTACCGTTAAAACTGTTGAACTACTCGGTAGTAAAAGTACAGTAATACGCGTGGTTGCATAGTAGCACACGGTATTGATTATTGATGCTTACGTGAGAAGTCACTTAGCTATACTCAATTATTGCTACAGTAATTGCTGCATCATATCTCTTAAATTATTGTCATAGTATCATCTGTATAATATGTTATATTATTAAATCAATAATTGAGACGTTGTGGTAAGTTTGGTTATTTTATGGGGGGCCATATGTCATCATCTAAGAGTCTCTTCGTCTATAGTAATTACCGTCGTCAATAGTAATTACCGTCGTCAATAGTATTTACCTTGGTCAATAGTAATTACCTTCGTCAATATTATTTACCTTGGTCAATAGTATTTACCTTGGTCAATAGTAATTACCTTCGTCAATAGTATTTACCTTGGTCAATAGTAATTACTTTCGTCAATAGTAGTTGTCCCTTCAATATTACCAAGAGTCATTTGACCCTTCGTTAAGACCAAGAGTCATTTGACCCTTCGTTAAGACCAAGAGTCATTTGACCCTTCGTTAAGACCAAGAGCCACCCTCAGTTTTTCTATAAATAGAGGCCTAGGGCTTCATTATTTTTCACGAATGCATTCAAGCTATAGAGAGAGAAAGTATAGAGAGAATAAGAGAGAGAGAGAATAAAAGTATTCTGCTACCTCACTTTTCCAATATCCAGTTCTTTTAAGGTAGGGAATATTATTTCTTTTATATTCATGAAGAGAACTTCTGTTATTCCATTCGTTATTATTCTGTTGGAATAACCAGTATACGCGGTCTACCCTATACTTGGTGACATTCTTCTATTATTCTGTTGGAACATCCTGTCTGTGTGTTTTACACCGGACCTGGTTCCGTCTTGTTATTATTCTGTTGGAACATCCTGTCTGTGTGTTTTACACCGGACCTGGTTCCGTCTTGTTATTATTCTGTTGGAACATCCTGTCTGTGTGTTTTACACCGGACCTGGTTCCATTATTTATTATCCTGTCGGAATATCCTGTCTGTGCGTTTACGCCGGACCTGGTTCCATTATTTATTATTCTGTTGGAATAACCTGTGTCTGTGTGTTTTACACCGGACCTGGTTCCATTATTTATTATCCTGTCGGAATATCCTGTCTGTGCGTTTACGCCGGACCTGGTTCCATTATTTATTATTCTGTTGGAATAACCTGTCTGTGCGGTCTATCGCATGCATGGTGATTTCTTTTGTTATTCCATTCTTTATTATACTCAGTTGGTTAAGTTTTGACTTCTATACTCCATGAAATTTGTGGAATATCCTTGATAGTTGCGTTTCATCCTGTATCTTTTCAAGAAAATATTCTTCTAAGCATTCTTGAATTTTACTCCACAATGCAGTATCATGTTGACAATTTGGACGTTGTTAATTCTTGGATAAATTAATTCTTGAACTTGTTTTATTGAATTCTTATATCATTGTCATCATCCTCATGTTTATAAAATGTTGAAAGTCATCTGTGGCATGTAGTGCATAGATGGACTTGGTATGATTATGACCAGGGATTATTCGGTATAATCATGACCGTAATGTTACAAATGATGTGGTAAAAGTCCTCATTGGCCCGTAGTGCATTGATGGACAGTTGTTGGCATGATCATGACCATTAATGAATACACGAATATCCTTGGCCGTAGTGCAGGGGTGATTCGATGATGTGGATTATTTTATTAAGCTGAGTCTCAGCGATCGCAGTGTTGAAAAACCTTTTAAATCATAAAAGATAGTAGAGTTTATTTTCTACTTGACTCTTTTAATGGATTGCTTGTTCCGCTGCAGTTAAACTTGATGTCTATTATATTTTATCAGTTTAACATTGTTGAAGGCTAATGATAATTTATTCTGCATTATCTTAGTCATAATATTTCTTACTGGGCTAGTTGAGCTCACCCTTTCTTTCACTGTTCTCTTCAGGAAATGAGAACGTAGCTGGGGCAAGTCGGGGAACGGAGTGATGGTCCGAATGATAGTATTAGTTAGTAGTCCTCACTATTCTATGTAATGGTGTGTTAATAAATGTAATGAGGACTCCTTTTGAGTATGAATACTCTCTAGAAGATAATATTTGTATTCAAACTCACAGTTTATGTTTTGTCGTATTGTACACGACAGTTGTATTAATCAGTTGTATTTGTATTCTGTACTATGTATCTGACGACCCAAGATGGGTGATGTATACCTAATTTTGGGGGCGTCACAGTTGGTATCAGAGCTTAGGGATATGATCCCTGGCTAAGATGTGAGAATAGAACTAGGAGGGGAGAGACGGGGAATTCCTTCGCTAGTATGACATACCTAAGTTTATTTGCATGGTATTTAATTGGTCGGTCATAATATAAGGATAATATATGACATATCAATTAATTTTTATTTTGTGGCAGTATCTGAAAATGGCATCTGAGAATGTTGAGAATAGCAATGGAGCACAGACGACTGTTGATTCACCACATATCAATAATCAGGATAATGTGCATCAGGAAGGTGTCAATCCTCATGCAAACAACAACACTGACCAAATGATGAATGATCAAATGTTCAGAGGCTTTATGCAATTCATGCAACAACAGGTGAAAGCGGCTCCTGTCCACAACGTAGGTGGAAATACTGGAAACTCTCAGGCGGTCACCGCTAAACAGTTTAAGGAGCTGGGACCACCGGAGTTTAAGGGAGAACCCAAACCACTTGTAGCTGAAACATGGATAAAGCAGATCACCAAGATATTTGATGTCTTGGGTTGCTCCGAGGAGCAAAAGGTTCCCTTTGCCGCCTTTATGTTGCGAGGAGAGGCAGATTACTGGTGGGAATCGATAAAGCGTACTCAACCTGCCGCACTGAAGATGTCTTGGGAGAAGTTCCAAGATCTGTTTAACGACAAATACTTTCCCGAGAGTATTCGTCACATGAAGGAGGTGGAGTTCATCAAATTGGAGCAGAATAATATGACCGTGTCGCAGTACGAGGCAAAATTTGCGGAGTTATCCCGGTTTGCGTCCCACCTGGTGGATAATGAAGAAAGAATGACGCGGATGTTTTTAAGAGGTTTGAAGCCGGAGATACGTCAACATCTTGTTTCTCATAAACTGTGTTTGTATTCAGATGTTGTAAATAGGGCTCAGTTGGTGGAGCGCGATAACGAGACAACGCAACCAAAAGAGAGCAGCCGGCAAAATGATAATACCAGTGAGAGCAGTCATCGAAGCGGTGACAACAAGCGTGGAGGGAATCAACAGGCCAGAAATGGTAACCACTTCGGTGGTAATCAGGGCCAAAACAATAAGAATGGACATTTCAAGAAGAGGAGATTCAACAATGATGGAAAGACGTCAGCACCAGCACCTGTCGTTAAGGAAGGAGAACGACCACCTATCATATGTTTCAAATGCGGAGGGGAGGGGCACATCAGTCCAAACTGCGCGATGCCGTCCAAAGCATGTTATAATTGTGGAAGAGAAGGTCATTTAGCCCGATTTTGTCGTTTACCGAAGACAAATTCAGCTAGGATGGAGGCACCAAAAGCCGTCCCAGAAAAGTCAAAACCGGTTGTGCAAGGGAGAGCGTTTGTTGTGAACTCCCAGAGAGCAAGGAACCCGAATGAGGTCATCACGGGTAAGCTTATCATAAACTCTAAAGAAGTTTATACTTTATTTGATACCGGTTCAACCCATTCTTTTATTTCTCCTACTTGCGCTCATCGATTAAATTTGATTCCGGAGAAATTAGACTTTGACTTATCTGTGGAAACTCCGTTGGGAGAAACCTTCATTACCTCCACTGTTTATAAGTCTTGTTTGGTTCAAGTTGGTACCCACACATTACCTATCGATCTGATTTCATTAAAAATACTTGCATTTGACGTGATTCTAGGGATTGATTGGTTAACTACTCATTATGCAAAAATTGATTGTTTTCGTAAGGTTGTTAGCTTTCATATTCCTAATCGACCTATTATGCGAATTCAAGCAACCAAACCATTAAAATCAATCGCTGTCATCTCAAGCCATAAAGCTATTCGTTTATTGAAAAACGGATGTCAAGCTTTCTTAGCTCATGTCACAGATCTAAACAAAAATACGTCAGTTTTGAATGATATTTCTATTGTTAATAAATTCCCTGACGTATTCCCTGAAGAACTTCCTGGCCTACCCCCAGAGCGTGAAATTGAATTTTGTATCGACCTTGAACCCGGTACAAAACCCATTTCCAAAGCCCCATATCGAATGGCTCCTATTGAACTTCAGGAGTTAAAGATCCAACTGCAGGAATTGTTAGACATTGGCTTTATTCGTCCTAGTACTTCTCCTTGGGGTGCTCCTGTTCTATTCGTGAAGAAGAAAGATGGAAGTATGCGACTTTGTATTGATTATCGGGAGTTGAATCATGTCACCATCAAAAACAGGTACCCATTGCCACGTATTGATGACCTGTTTGACCAGTTGCAAGGAGCACAATTCTTTTCAAAGATCGATCTTCGTTCTGGATATCATCAGCTGAAGGTTAGAACTGAGGATATTCCAAAGACGGCTTTTAGAACTCGGTACGGGCATTATGAATTCCTAGTCATGTCCTTTGGATTGACTAATGCTCCTGCTGCCTTCATGGATATGATGAACCGGGTATTCAAGGAATATTTGGATCACTTTGTGGTCGTCTTTATTGATGACATCCTTATTTATTCCAAAAGCCGTGAAGATCATGAGCAACACTTGAGGCTGGTACTCCAAAAGCTTCGTGAATACAAGCTTTATGCCAAGTTGAAGAAATGCGAGTTCTGGCTGGAGGAGGTAGCATTCCTTGGGCACGTAGTATCAAGTCGTGGAATATCGGTTGACCCGGCAAAGATTGAAGCTATTCAAAGCTGGGAGCAACCTAAATCAGTGACCGAGGTACGTAGCTTTCTTGGTTTAGCTGGTTATTATCGGAGATTCGTGGAAGGATTTTCTCGAATCGCTACTCCATTAACTCAGCTGACTCGGAAAGATACAAAGTTTGGTTGGAGCGAAGAATGTGAGCAGAGTTTTCAAGAACTCAAGAGGAGACTCATTTCAGCACCTGTTCTAACAATACCATCTGGCTCGGAGGGATTTGTCATCTACAGTGATGCTTCGAGCAAAGGGTTGGGATGCGTTCTCATGCAACATGGAAAAGTCATAGCCTATGCATCAAGACAACTCAAGGAATATGAGAGGAATTATCCTACTCATGATCTAGAGTTGGCAGCTGTTGTCTTTGCACTTAAAATTTGGAGGCATTACTTGTATGGGGAGAAAGTGGAGATCTTTACGGATCATAAAAGCCTCAAATATTTCTTCACTCAAAAGGAACTCAACATGCGACAACGACGTTGGCTTGAACTGTTGAAAGATTATGATCATACCATTCAATACCATCCTGGAAAAGCGAACGTGGTAGCTGACGCATTGAGTAGAAGATCATATGCGGGTACAAGTGCAATATTAACAACGCAAAGACCCATTTTGTGTGACTTGCAAAGGATGGAGATAGAGTTAAAGACTCCAGGGACCCATGTGATGATGGCGAATATACGAGTAGAACCGACTTTAATCGATAAAGTTAAAGCTGCTCAAGCTACAGACCTGGAGCTGATGCGTATGAGGAAGAAAGTGCAAGAAGGTTCTATGCCGGAAGCAAGAATCGATGAAGAAGGAATACTTCGAGTCAACTCCAGACTTTGTGTTCCTAACAACCCTGATTTAAAGTATGAAATCATGATGGAGGCGCACAACACACCGTTTGCAATCCATCCTGGAAGTACCAAAATGTATCATGATCTTCGTCATACATTTTGGTGGAGCAATATGAAGAGAGAGATAGCGTTGTTTATCTCAAGGTGTCTAACTTGTCAACGAGTCAAAGCGGAGCATCAAGTACCAAAAGGTCCATTGCAACCACTTGAAATTCCAGAATGGAAGTGGGAGCACATTACCATGGATTTCGTTACCGGTCTTCCTAGGGTTTCTCAAGGTATTGATGCGATTTGGGTCATTGTTGATAGATTGACCAAGTCTGCTCATTTCTTACCGATACGAGAAACTTATACACTTGAACGTCTTGCTCGTATGTACATAAACGAGATTGTAAGACTGCATGGTATGCCAGTATCCATAGTTTCTGATCGAGACCCAAGATTCACTTCACGATTTTGGGTTAGTTTACAAAAAGCTATGGGCACGGAGTTACGATTTAGTTCAGCATATCATCCTCAGACGGACGGACAATCAGAGAGGACTATTCAAACTCTTGAAGATCTATTAAGACTCTGTGTCTTTGACTTCAAGGGAAGTTGGGACAAGTTCTTACCATTGGTGGAGTTTTCCTACAACAACAGTTATCAAGCAAGTATTGGCATGGCTCCATTCGAAGCATTGTATGGAAGAAAATGTCGTTCTCCAGTATGCTGGGATGAGGTGGGCGAAGCAACGTTGTTGGGACCGGAGTTGGTACGTATGACTACAGAAAAGATTCAAACGATCCGACAACGTATAAAAACCTCACAAGATCGACAAAAGAGTTATGCTGATCTTCATCGAAAGGACGTGGAATTTGATGTAGGAGATCATGTGTTCTTACGTGTTGCTCCATGGAAAGGAGTTACGAGATTTGGAAAGAGAGGAAAGCTAAATCCTCGATTCATCGGTCCATTTTTAATCCTCGATCGAGTAGGAACTGTGGCTTATAGACTCGCTTTACCGCCAAGTATGTCTCGTGTTCATAACGTTTTCCACATATCCATGTTACGCAAATATGTGGAAGACCCGAACCACATTATTGAGTTAGAACCGGACGAAATAGCGGAGGATTTGACGTATGAAGAAGTTCCTGTTCAAATCTTGGATAAGAAGGAACATATTCTACGCTCCAAGGTTATACCTCAAGTTAAAGTTTTGTGGAGAAACCACGATGTTGAGGAAATGACTTGGGAGTTAGAATCAGAAATGAAATCAAGGTATCCTTACCTCTTCGACATACCAGGTACGTACCCTAATTTCGAGGGCGAAATTTCATAAGAAGGGGAGGTTGTAAGACCCCAACTTTTATAAATAAAGATGAATTTTCTATAAATATCATTTTTGAATATTATGGAGTTAATTTGATATAATGTTATAGTTGTGGGTAATATTTATAAATTTTGCAAAGTAAGCAAGTTGTTATAAAATATTCGTTTGGTCGGAGAATATTCTTTTTGTCGGGGAATATTCGTACGACGGCACAATCATTGGTGGACCCCACAACGAAATTATTGTCGGATTGAGAAAACGACAGAATTATCTTTCTATAAAAATAACGGCTGAGGTGTTACCGTTAAAACCGTTAAAACTGTTGAACTACTCGGTAGTAAAAGTACAGTAATACGCGTGGTTGCATAGTAGCACACGGTATTGATTATTGATGCTTACGTGAAAAGTCACTCAGCTATACTCAATTATTGCTACAGTAATTGCTGCATCATATCTCTTAAATTATTGTCATAGTATCATCTGTAAAATATGTTATATTATTAAATCAATAATTGAGACGTTGTGGTAAGTTTGGTTATTTTATGGGGGGCCATATGTCATCATCTAAGAGTCTCTTCGTCAATAGGTATTACCGTCGTCAATAGTAATTACCGTCGGTAATAGTATTTACCTTGGTCAATAGTAATTACCTTCGTCAATATTATTTACCTTGGTCAATAGTATTTACCTTGGTCAATAGTAATTACCTTCGTCAATAGTATTTACCTTGGTCAATAGTAATTACTTTCGTCAATAGTAGTTGTCCCTTCAATATTACCAAGAGTCATTTGACCCTTCGTTAAGACCAAGAGTCATTTGACCCTTCGTTAAGACCAAGAGTCATTTGACCCTTCGTTAAGACCAAGAGCCATCCTCAGTTTTTCTATAAATAGAGGCCTAGGGCTTCATTATTTTTCACGAATTCATTCAAGCTATAGAGAGAGAAAGTATAGAGAGAATAAGAGAGAGAGAGAATAAAAGTATTCTGCTACATCACTTTTTCAATATCCAGTTCTTTTAAGGTAGGGAATATTATTTCTTTTATATTCATGAAGAGAACTTCTGTTATTCCATTCGTTATTATTCTGTTGGAATAACCAGTATACGCGGTCTACCCTATACTTGGTGACATTCTTCTATTATTCTGTTGGAACATCCTGTCTGTGTGTTTTACACCGGACCTGGTTCCGTCTTGTTATTATTCTGTTGGAACATCCTGTCTGTGTGTTTTACACCGGACCTGGTTCCATTATTTATTATTCTGTCGAAATATCCTGTCTGTGCGTTTACGCCGGACCTGGTTCCATTATTTATTATTCTGTTGGAATAACCTGTCTGTGCGGTCTATCGCATGCATGGTGATTTCTTTTGTTATTCCATTCTTTATTATACTCAGTTGGTTAAATTTTGACTTCTATACTCCATGAAATTTGTGGAATATCCTTGATAGTTGTGTTTCATCCAGTATCTTTTCAAGAAAATATTCTTCTAAGCATTCTTGAATTTTACTCCACAATGCAGTATCATGTTGACAATTTGGACGTTGTTAATTCCTGGATAAATTAATTCTTGAACTTGTTTTATTGAATTCTTATATCATTGTCATCATCCTCATGTTTATAAAATGTTGAAAGTCATCTGTGGCATGTAGTGCATAGATGGACTTGGTATGATTATGACCAGGGATTATTCGGTATAATCATGACCGTAATGTTACAAATGATGTGGTAAAAGTCCTCATTGGCCCGTAGTGCATTGATGGACAGTTGTTGGCATGATCATGACCATTAATGAATACACGAATATCCTTGGCCGTAGTGCAGGGGTGATTCGATGATGTGGATTATTTTATTAAGCTGAGTCTCAGCGATCGCAGTGTTGAAAAACCTTTTAAATCATAAAAGATAGTAGAGTTTATTTTCTACTTGACTCTTTTAATGGATTGCTTGTTCCGCTGCAGTTAAACTTGATGTCTATTATATTTTATCAGTTTAACATTGTTGAAGGCTAATGATAATTTATTCTGCATTATCTTAGTCATAATATTTCTTACTGGGCTAGTTGAGCTCACCCTTTCTTTCACTGTTCTCTTCAGGAAATGAGAACGTAGCTGGGGCAAGTCGGGGAACGGAGTGATGGTCCGAATGATAGTATTAGTTAGTAGTCCTCACTATTCTATGTAATGGTGTGTTAATAAATGTAATGAGGACTCCTTTTGAGTATGAATACTCTCTAGAAGATAATATTTGTATTCAAACTCACAGTTTATGTTTTGTCGTATTGTACACGATAGTTGTATTAATCAGTTGTATTTGTATTCTGTACTATGTATCTGACGACCCAAGATGGGTGATGTATACCTAATTTTGGGGGCGTCACAGATAACATCCTGACCAGGCTCGCCTCAAACAACGATGACTCAACTCGAGTTCTAAGGGTTCAACGAATGATTGCGAGTAGTTGGACTGAATTCAACCCGAAGATGCTTACATTGGAGTTCAAGTCAATTGGTGTCATGTACGTTGCATGGATAGGAGCTTACAATCTATCACGCGACAACACAAGGTTGGAATGCATGGAACTAACAAGAAGAGTTCAAGCATCAAGGCAATGCGTTTATCATGCGACCGAGATCAAAGATTGGTATTTTCAGCTTGCCAAACACATACCATTCACTTTCAGCTCGATTTCGACCTTTATTTAGCCAGAATCTTTTGATCATCAAAGAATGAAAGTTGTAGAGCTATTCGTTCTCTTTTCGAAACCTCTTGAATAACCTCAATCGGACTTCAGATGAGCAAGTTATGGCCATTTTACCGAAGGACGTCGCAGCAGAAAAACTATACCCGCTCCGGTGAACTTGTCTCTGGCCAATGCCGGCCCAACACGTTCTGGCTTCGCCCCAGCGTGTTCCAAACAGTCGTCCGTTTTTAATATCACCTGCAGCCTCTATCCATATATCCGAATAAAAAATAGGAAGATTATTTCCGTATTTTTTAGTGATATCACTTCTATATTTTTTCTGCAATTTGAAAATACAATAATAGGTTATGAGCCATGTTTAGAATATGATAATATTTGAAACATGTATAATTGACGATACACAAAGCTTATATAGGTAGACTTGCTCCTACTTTTCTTGCCTCGTCATTACAGCACACACCGCCTATCTGGTGTATCAGATCAAACACCTCAATGTGAGTAGGTTTAGTTTTCCTACCATCACAATATCACAATAATCAAACATATGCAGGCAGCATTATATTATAGCAATCATAACAAAAAATACTTATAAGTTTTTTTGCGAGACTAATAAAAGGTATTGACCCTCCAAGCACAGTGATTGTTTTTACATGAATCTGCTCTATCGTAAACAAAATAGACATATTTTAAAAAATAGAACCATATTTTGACTTATATATTGGCGCTCATGTCAAACAGAACTGTACAATGT
Organism: Panax notoginseng; assembly: GCA_016801055.1. Lineage (NCBI taxonomy): Eukaryota > Viridiplantae > Streptophyta > Magnoliopsida > Apiales > Araliaceae > Panax > Panax notoginseng. The sequence continues at coordinate 15,546,636 of CM029017.1, read as the reverse complement.
AGTTTTGTTCTCAGATTGTATAGAAAAGTTAATCACTTATTTTGTCACTTATCTTCTTTGTATATTTGTAAGCATTCACATATGTATATATACATGGTAATTTAAAAAATAATTCATGATCAAGACCATTAGAATCAAATTCATATTATAAGCAACTTTAAGCATCTCAATAATGATTTTAGCAGAGTTGAAAATTTAAGCATTACCATGTGCTGACCAACATCTTAAAACAACCCAAATGAAAGTAGTTTAAATACGCAAGAACTTAAATGCTTTCAAATGAAAACTTAACAAACTCAAGGACAGGAGATATAGATAAAACAAGCCCAAATGAAAGTAAAGATAAATAAACAATACTTTAAATAGAAGCAGATTTGTATCGCTATGGGAAAAAGAACTTTTACAAAAAAAAAACTAATAAAAATCAATAGCAAACATACTTATATTATACCTATCACCAACTATGTGAATCACCTCCCTATCTTCTGGATTCTTAGGTGCATCTTTACTAGCATTAGCTCCCTTCCCAACATTAATTCTCTGGACATGCAACTGCACAAATTATAAATAAGTAAGCTAAGTACGAGCAGATTTCTCTAATAATGTCATCATATCACAAATAAAATCTTTTTACTTGCGGTAGTAGGTTCAATGTTGGCTTGCTCGACGATTGTTTGGGTTTGGAGCAATTGATGTTATTATTGGTTGAGTGTTTAGTGCAACTGGTGCTGTTGTTGGTTGAGTGTTTGGTGCAATTTATACTGTTATTGGTTGAGTGTTTGGTGTAACTGGTGATGTTGTTGAGCCATGTGATCTTGGTGTTGCTGATGGTTGTGGAGTACTAGAGCTGACTTCATTATTAGATACAAACTTTTCATCTCATCATCAATTGCCAAGTATATCAATACACGGGATCGAATATAATACATGGGATCGAATAGAATTATAAGTTGACCGACCAGATTATAAATCTACTTAAAAAATATTAGTATATCTAATAGTTATCCACTTAATTGATAACAAAAAATTGATATACATAAAATCGCAAGATATATCATTCTCTTATTAATTCTATAAATCTTTGATTTTTATTGTGGATTTTCTTTGTCCCAAATTGAGAGTCCTTTTTTAAAAAATGAGTCTCTTTAATGAGGATTTATCTTCTCATTTTCACTTTTTTTAAGAGTAATATTGCAGACACAACCTATTCTACAAACATTTTACGAACTGCTGATTTGACATACTCCATCTCAGCTTTTTAAAAACTAAAATAACACGTCAGAAATTAACAAAGTAAATTAAAAAAAATTAGCGTCGTTTTCAACAAAACCCTCTCCCTTTCCCTTTCTGCGCCTCCTTCTCTGCCTAAGCAGTACCGTACAACGCCTCCATCTCAGACCAAGCCCTCTCTGCACCTCCCTCTTTGCCTTATTGGTGCTTACAAACTCCTAAACATAAAACTTGACGGCGAAAAACCCTAGGCTCAAATCCTCTGCCTCACGCCCTCTCTCTTTGCCATAAAATTCTCACACTCCAACCAACGCCGCCGCCAACTCGCTGGAATCGTTGCAGAACTCGTCGGAACCATGGCTGAGAACGGTGTTGCAATCCCATCTCTACTAATGCCGTCGTGAGCATGGTGTCTCCATGTCAGTTGCCTCCCTCCTGGTAACGACAACAGTTACACTGTTTCAATATTGAAATTTGTTTTTTGGTTTTTGTTTTTTTATTCAAGTAATTCATATGCAAATTTGGTGTAGAGTACTGCAATATTTATGGCCTTGAGGCAATTCAATGAATTATATAATCCTGTGGATGGAATGGGTCGAAATAACTAATAACCAAAAAGAATTTTTATGTATTTTGAGCTTGTATATTGCTGGTTAATTTTCAAAAAGAATTCCAAACTTGAACTATTGCTGGTTTTTTAGCCTCAAAGATGCTATTGGAAAATCCGAAAAAGGTATTATTTGTAGTCCCATTATTTTAACTAGGGACTTGCATGTTCATGGCTTTTATTTTTGAGAGCATCTTATTTGTTCTATGATCAATTGGGGCGCCTATGGAGGGTTCGACCCATTTGGGTTAATTAACCGTTCTCTAATTGACAAGGTCAGTAGAGAACGTGGGATTGAACATGGGATTGATTGATCATGGGGAGAAAGTGGAGAAGCGGTTTTAACCACTTACGTATTAAATACCCATTCTTCCCCAGTCAATCGATTCATGCGCATTATTATTCAGTTGGCCAAAAATATACAGAGCTTCCAATATCGAGACCAAAATCCTAATTGTTACGTACCGTGAATTAGTGCTCCGTTCTCAAACGTAGTTCAGAGACGTTGTTGGGTTAAAGGAACGGCAGGAGGTTTTTCGCATCAAAGGCTTAATCACGCTTCAAGATGTATACCTTTGATTCTCCTAATTATGCGTAAATATGTATAACATGCATATTAAAATCCCTTCATTGGTATCAGAGCAAGGTTTAACGATGTGATGTATGCTATGTGTGTAATATTTACACTTTATGCCATGGCATGATTGCATGTTTAAAAAGCTTGAAAACATCATTAATGGCAATCTTAGATACACTAAATATTATGGCCTAATATTATAGTATATTGTAGCCTAAATACAGTGTCTATGATCTACATAATTTGGGTTTAGTTGGATAATTAATATAGAATTAATTTGAAACCCTAATTTACAAACAACCTTCTTTGAACAGTCATAACTTTTTCTATGTTTATCCGATTCGACTGATCTTTACATGTATGCGTAGTACTCGTTGTAAGCTTTCCAACGATATATTATGGGCTTAAATTGGAGTTATATAGAGTGAGATATGGCTTCTCAAAATTTTAGTCGTGAAATGACATTTTTATAATTTTTGGTGTCTGGAGGTTAAAGATGACCCGCAGCCCGACCCGCGCGTCTGACCCGCGCGGCTGACCCGCGGTCCTGACCCGTTTTAATAGTTTTTTTTATTTAATTTCTAGAAAATAATTTATTAATTATTTTTAACAAGGAAATTAATTTAAAAATTAGTAACAGTGATTATTAAATTCTAAAAAATTAATAGAAATTAATTATTGGCATGTGATTAATTATTATAGTGGAATTTGGAAATATTGACTGTTTTGGATATTTTTGGTTAATTTTCTACCTATTAATTAATTACTAATTAATTATGAAAATTAGCAAATATATCACGAAAATTCTATGAAAATTTTAGTGACTATATGATGATGTTAAGTTACTGTTAGGATTTTTTTCAGATGAAAAATAACTGTTTTGGATAGTTTTGGTTAATTTCCAATTAATTGTGCAATAGTTTATTAATTATGATAATTAGCATGATTATCAGAAAATTCCAAAAAATTACAGTTATCCTTTTATGATGATAATCTACTGTTATAAAATTTTTTGGAAGAAATTAACAGATTTGGATATCTTTGTTTAATTTCCATCTTTTTATGCATGATTAATTAATTGTGATAATTAGCAAAATTATCAAAATAAATTCCAGAAAATTACAGTAATGTTTTATAATGTTTATTTACTGCTAAAAAATTTTTGAATGCATTTTAATATTTTTATAGCATACTTGGTATATTAATTGAGTAATATAGCTCATTGTTTAATTCCTCTGTTAATATTTATGGGATATTAATTTTTGGTGCTTGGAATTAAATTAACATGCTATAATTACATGTATACCCCTGTTCCTAGCGGGAGTGATTTAGGTTGTAATAATTTAATTAAATTATTCCCTAAATTAAATGTTTTGTGCGCTGAAAAATTAAATTTAAATAATTAGACATTTATGTGGATTGTGATTCCTAAGCTTAGCCAAGTCTCCCTTCTATATTTATGTCTCATTATTTTTATGTTAATTTGATTCATGCGGTAAAGATATCTTATAAACTGTGGTGAACATTGAATATCTCTAATAAATCCTCATATTTTAATCAAAGCAGAAAATGGCTTCAAAACACATTATCGCATACCTTAACCAAGGAAACAAATTAGATGGAGATAACTATGACGTGTGGCACCGGAAAGTCAGGCTGGTTTTGGAGGAGCAAGAGGTTGAAGAAACCCTGCTGTCCAAAATGGCTAAACCAGAGGGTTAAAATGCAAAGGATCCGATAAAGGTTGCTGCCTTCGAAAGCTGGCGCAAAAAGGATCGTATCTCTCGCATAACGTTGCTGAGCTGCATGAATAATGACATTCTGTTTGAGTATGAACAATACTCTACTGCACACGATATGTGGGAGGCTCTCAAAACTAAGTTTGGTGGCACCTCGTTGACAAGGATGAGGGAATTAGCCATAAGGTTCGATGGTTACAAAAAGAAAGATAACCATACTATGAAACAGCACCTTCGAATCATGGCTAATATGATCTGAGAGTTAAAATCCGGAGGTACTCAATTGTCAGACGAACAATAGATTTCAGCGGTGGTTCGCTGCCTTCCCGATAATTGGGAACATATGCGGATCAACATGACTCATAACGAGAATATCAAGACCTTTGATGATATTCGTCGTCACTTGGAGCTCGAGGCTGAGCGCCTTGATGTTGTCAAGACCTCCAGGGCATATGTGGCTGAATCAAACTCTCGTAGAGGGTTCACACCTAAGAAGGGGAAGAAACCTGCTCATCCTGCTGCGCCTAAAGGGGCTGCGAGAGGGGGTGCTGTCAAGCGTAAGAGAGGCAAACGAGATTCTGGTAAAAAGGACAAAACCAAGATGACATGCTATAACTGTGGTAAGGCGGGACACTTCGCTCGTGAGTGCACTAAGCCGAAGAAGGTAATTCGTAGTCCTAATCTATCTTTGTGCTTAGTATCAAGTATTGTTTTTGCTGCTCATTCTCTCTATATGTGGATTATAGACTCCGGAGCAACAGACCACATAGCTAGAGATCGGAGTGGATACGTGGAATACCGCCGAGTTCCAGCTAGCAGAAAAGTATTCATGGGGAACGATTCCAATGTGGATGTGCTAGGCATTGGCACTTACAAACTGGAAATGTGAGGATGCTCAATATTGATCTTTTATGAAGTACTTTATGTATTGAATGTCCGACAGAATTTATTTTTTGTTTTATCAGTACTTCGTTTAGGCTATTCAGTTAGTTTTGAGAACAATTTTGTAATAATTTTGCATGGGACGAATGTTTTTGGACATGGTTTAATGTTGAATGGTTTTATGATTTTGGATACTATTGATTCTAGCAGTAATAATAGTGATTATTATTCCTTACTTGTTAAAAATGATCATGATGGTTCAATTCAATGGCATGCTAGATTAGGACATATTGGAAAAGATAGAATGCCCAAGTTAGCACGAGCAGGTCTTTTAGGCCCACTCGCTAAGGTCAATCTACCTACATGTGAACATTGTTTGGCAGGAAAATCAACTAGAAAACCATTCGGTAAAGCCACTAGGGCAGAAATACCATTGCAACTTATTCATTCAGATATCTGTGACCCTATGAATGTGAAAGAAAGGCATGGACGTTCCTATTTTCTCACAATGATAGATGACTATACGTGCTTCTGGTACACTTTCTTGATCTCGCATAAGTCTGAGGCATTAGATTGCTTTAGACATTATTTGATTGAGGTCGAGAATCAGTTAGATAAAAGTGTTAAGGCACTTCGAACTGACCAAGGCCGCTAGTATCTGTCCGATCAGTTTAAAGAACTTTGTGAAGAAAAAGGGATAATCAGGCAACTGACAATCCCTAGAACTCCGCAACAAAACGGTGTGGCGGAGAGGAGGAACCGAACATTATTAGACATGGTTAGGTCTATGATGGCGCAAGCAAATTTGCCTATCTCCTATTGGGGTGATGCATTGTTGACTGCGACATATATACTTAATCGTGTGACTTCAAAATCAGTTCAGTCCACCCTATATGAAATATGGACCGGCAGAAAGCTTGAATTGGGCGGAATACGGCCTTGGGGATCGGCAGCTTACATGCACAACACTTCTCATCAGTATGGGAAGTTAGGCCCGAGGGGTAAGAAGTGTATTTTTGTAAGATATTCTGAACACTCCAAAGGCTATGTGTTTGTAGGAGAGCAGCCTGATGGGACTGTATCTGAAATAGAGTCACGAGATACGGATTTCCTTGAGATGGATTTTCCTAATAGAGGTGATGTGAGCAAGGAGATGAACCTTTATGAGATGGAGGAAGATTTAGGTGCCCCAACTCATACAGTAGAAGCCGAAGAGGTTATTCCTCAGGCTCCTGTAGAAAGTGAGAATGACATGCCTTCGAGCAGTTCTCATCCATCAAATGAAGAGTCTCATGTTCCTCTAATGCGTAGAGGTCAAAGGGGTAACATTCCACGTCACCTTTTTGAGATTGAGGGGAATGCCTTTGTAGCTGATGCGCAAGACGATGAGGAACCTCGATCTTATTGAGATGCTCTATCATCTGCTATGAGAGATAAGTGGATGATTGCAATGGAAGAAGATATGAGTCCATGAGGACTAATCAAGTCTGGGACTTGGTTGACCTTCCACCAGGACGAAAGGCTATTGAGAACAAATGTGTTCTTAAGTAAAACGCAAGGCGGATGGTTCCATTGAAAGGTACAGAGCTCGTCTTGTAGCCAAGGGCTTATCTTGTAGCCAAGGGCTACACCTAGCAAAAGGGAATTAATTACGAGGAAACCTTCTCACCAGTTGTGAGGTTTGCCTCAATTCGCCTCATCTTAGCGATTGTCGCGCATTTAGATTTGGAGTAATATCAAATGGACGTTAAGACAGCCTTTCTCAATAGAGATTTAGCTAAAGAGATATACATGGATCAGCCAGAGGGTTTCGTCATGGAAGGATAAGAGCGCAAAGTATGCAAGCTCAAACGTTCTATCTATGGTTTGAAACAGACGTCCAGACAATGGTATCTGAGATTCCATCGAGCCGTCATTAGTGATGGATTTACGATGATCGAGGAAGACCATTGTGTATATATCAAATGGTCCAAAGATAAATTTCTTATCTTATTTATGTATGTCGATGACATCCTTTTAGCTGGGAATGATAAGGAGATGATTGTCGCCACCAAAGGGTGGTCGTCCTCTAACTTTGAGATGAAGGACATGGGGGAAGCAGCTTATGTTCTCGGTGTTAAGATCTTTAGAGATCGCTCAAAGAAGCTTCTTGGTTTATCTCAAGAGACCTACCTTAAGAAGGTTCTTGAGCAATTCCAGATGAACAACTGCAAACTCATAGACACTCCTATCACTAAAAGCGACGCCATTGGACCCGAACAATGCCCTACTTCTCTCGAAGAAATTAAGAAGATGTCCCATTATTCGTATACCAATGCTATAGGAAAGCTAATGTGTACAGTTGTGTGCACTCGGCCTGATATAACATATGTAGTCGGTTATCTCAGTCGGTATCAGTCAAACCCTGGGATTGCTCATTGGAAGGCAATCAAGAGGATCTTGCGATATTTAAAAGGTACTTTGGACTACATGTTATGCTCTGGAGGACCAGACCTGCGATTAATTAGTTACTCCAATGCTAGTTGGGGAAGTAACCAGGGGATGCGCAAGTCGACCTCAGGATATGCATTCTTGTTACATGGTGGTGCCATCACTTGGTGAAGCAAGAAATAGACTTGCGTTGCTCTTTCTACGATGGAGTCGGACTTTGTGGCTTGCACGTCAGCTGTTCAGGAAGCCATGTGGCTGAGAAGATTCTTCGAGGATCTTGGTGTCGTCTCTCATGCTTCAGATCCTGTGATTGTTTACTGTGATAGCACGGCGGCCCTAGATTACATTAAGGACCCCAAGTATCACGACAGGACGAAGCACATCGACTTGAGGATGAACTTCATCAGAGATATCATAGAAAATAATGAGGTGATATTAGAGTACATGCCCACTGGTCTTATGGTAGCAGATCCTTTGACAAAGCCAATTCCTAAATATGCTTTTTGTAGGCATGTTAGTTTATTAGGGCTTCGTAGGATTTGATGTACTTTCTATTATTTCCTTGTATATCACTCATTATTTGGCTTATATTAGAGATATTCAATGTTATTTCGAGATATTTATCATTTATTCGAGTTTCATTTATTTCCACTTGTGTTTGGTTATTTTAGCGCATATGATAAATTTTAGGTGTTCACACAGTTTATTATGCATATTGAATATGCATACACATTAAATATATGTCAACAGGTTGATTGACTCACTCACACGAGCAATCACCCTTGGCGCTTTGAAAAGCGAGCAAGGTTGAGACAGTTCATTTATTGGCACTTTGAGTAGCGAGCTGTTGATGCTTTTGATAGCAATCAATTAGCGCTTAGTAGCGAACAAAATGAACATGATGTCGCCTTGGCATGGGCCAAGATGAGGTTAACTTGGATTAACCAAATATAGTATGCCCCACCATCTATATTAACCTGTACTGATAGCCGGATACGAAATTTTAGGTTTGGCGCCTGGAAAGCGACTAATCTAAAAAATTTGAGTTAGGCGCTTATGAAGTGACTGAACTAAGATCCGTACGGCACGACCATAGGACATATGCTCATATAGATGAGATTGTCTGTCGTAACATGATAACCAGATGCGAAGTTTCAAATATGGTGCTCTGATAAACGAGCAATTTGAAATGTTCTAAGGTCCGCACAACAAGGCTATAGGATAGCATGTTGTGAACGAGTTACGTGTGCTTAGCGACCATGTAAAAGAGGTGAGAGAATGAATCCCTGCTTCCTCACCGTGTGAGTCTTGTAGGACAAGTTTTGTTTCTACGTTAAGTGCTCTTTGTGATCTTTGACTATACTACAAAGACATGGATTAATGTTGCTACTTTGGTTTCGATTCCTAAGGTCAGGATTGATGAGACTATAAGGACCGATTATGGGAAAGCAGTTGATTCATTTCTGAGTAGTATTAGGGCAAAGGGAAGATAATTTGATTTCACCTTATTTTGCACTTATTGTCAACAACTATAGCGTCTTGATAGCGATATAGTAATAAGTGAGATACAAAATGGACTTGGGCCAAAAGTTAGTTAAGTAAGGTTCTCTAAGGGGTTAGAGATACTTAACCTAGTAAAAATTCAAATGTGTTTGGGGTACTCTGAGTTTATGGGTTGTAGCCTCTACGTGAACTAATTAAGTTCGATGTGAGAGCTCCCGTATTATTTCTTTGAAAGGGTAGATGCCTCTATGTTAGCCCTAACAGGTTTTATATAGAGCTCCCGCATTGCAGGTGAACTCAGCGGTCGCACGATTCGACAATTAGAGGTTTACATGTTTTGGTTTGAGCTGGTTTTGGCAAATATGAGGATTACATCGTCCTCGCCATGGGCGGGTGGGAGATGTTGGATTATGGATATCCAATTGGGGTGCCCATGGAGGGTCCGACCCACTTGGGTTAATTAACCATTCTCTAATTGACAAGGTAGTAGAGAACGTGAGATTGAACATGGGATTGATTGATCATGGGGAGAAAGTGGGGAAGCGATTTTAACCATTTATGTATTAAATGCCCATTCTTCCCCACTCGATCGATTCATGCGCATTAATATTCAGTTGGCCAAAAATATACAAAGCTTCCAATATCGAGACCAAAACCCTAATTGTTACGTACCGTGAATTAGTGCTCCGTTCTCGAATGTAGTTCGGAGACACTGTTGGGTTAAAGGAACGGCATGAGGTTTTTCGCATCAAAGGCTTAATCACGCTTCAAGAGGTATGCCTTTGATTCTCCTAATTTTATGTAAATATTTATAGCATGCGTATTAAAATCCCTTCATACATGAATTGTAGTTGTTATTTGAACAATGATTAAAGACTTTACTGTACAATTCTTTATTTCCCTGCATTGTACTGTATTTAATAAAATTACTAACTCTTGCTTCGTTTGTATAATTTATAAGCATGCTGATGCAACATTAAGAAACAGCTATTTTAATAGTCAAGTTAGTGATCATAGACATACAAGATGTATATGGATTTTAAAATTTGTCTTCAATCACGCACCATTGTCTTCAACCAATCAATGTGTGCTTACTTATATGTGTCTGTGTGCTTAGTTTAAAAGAATATGCATATATTTTAAATTAATGCAATCAGATGGACTTTCAATAGCACATTACACACTAGTTATTACTAATTGAGGCAAACATGTTCATTTTATGCTCATTATCCAGTTGTGTTTGTGATTTGCTTACATTTCATTCTTTTTTTCCACCTTGATAGTGAAATAGAAGATATTGATAACGACAGTGATGACAATAAAGGATGTGTTTCTGTTATTCTTTGAACATGTTCAATCAACTTCTACTCTAAAATTTCAGCAGCAACTAAAACAATGACAAGAGAAGCAAAACAGTTTAATGGTTTTGACCTTCTACATATTCATCATATTAATATGGAATTGGAAAGGAGCTATATATGTTGGGCTCAACATTTAACATTTATTTACTTTGGTGCTGCCTCATCAGCTCTCCAATCAAGAGTACTCCAAAAAAAATTGTACACTAGATGATTAATTTTCTATTGTAAGATATCAAGCAATTTTTTATTTTGGATAACTGTCAATCTTATGGATAGCAGAATTATAGAAGATGTATATAGATTAGTGGATGCTTTATAAGGATTGCATTAGTTTAACATGGCAAGGGGTATGCGTATTAATATTATATATATATATATATATATATATATATATATAGATATAAGAAGAGGAATGGAGTACCTTGATAAAAATCGCTAATGCCTAATTGCACAAATTTTTGTTATCAATGTTTTTCCTGGTCTAATTATTTTTAGCTTTATGGTTTAGTTGTTTTTCGAATCTGATAATGAGTTATCCTCTATTCAAGTAGAGGCTTTGTTGTATTACAGTGTATGCCTCTTTGTATTCTATTGTTGTATTTGTATATATCTAGTTCATGTTGAAGTAGAGTATGTACTGAACTTGAACATAATGAGGATCAAACATGTCCATCTCTTAATAACAAAAATAAAGAGCAAAGATATCCATAGATGTAAAACTCAAATAATGTTGAATAAAAAAAAAACTTTGTTGTAAGTCACCATATGTGCTTAAAAAATATAAGCTTTTTCCTAGGCAAATAATATCATAATATCTATTACAAATGAAGAACTATGTTGTGTTCAACACAAAAAAGAAAAACAAAAAGTTTGTCATCTTCATTAAGTTGAACTTAATTTTAACAGAACTTGCCAGCATCTTGATCCTTAAACTGATGCCTATGTTGTTGAGCCTACAAAAAGAACAAAAGAAAATGTATTAAATTATTTAAACAACAATGTGCTTATAATTGACATAGTTAAATATACAATGTAGTAACAATATTTGTACGTAGCAGATCCAAATGATTCAAGTTGATTATATGATGTTGTTGTGTTCCAAAAACACTAAGCTGGTCAATATTTGGCACTTGGCATCCACTTCCCCAAAATTGATTTGGATGACCCTACAAGTACTGTTATGACAAACTATGACAAACACAATAAATCAACGCAGAAAGATAAAGACAATAACACCAGGTAAATAAATATCTGAAGAGTACAAGATAAAGAAATAGAACTATGAGAATTCTCTGAATGTATCTGAATATCACTGAATGTATCTGAATTGTATCTGAATATATCTAAATTATATCTGAATGTATCTAAATCTCTCTCTGAATATCTCTTCTCCAAAATCCTAGCACCCATATTTATAGGCCATATGAAAATCCATAACCAAATAGGATCAGAAATACTAAATTGAGTATGGGTAGAAAAGATTACTTTCCTAAACCAAAAAGGATTCTAAGTAATACCTAAATCCAAATCCAATAAGGATTCTTGTCATACCCAATAAATCTCCACCTTGACTTGAATCCTCCAAATATTGCATAAACAGTGAACTTTCTCCTCTTCTCAAAATGCACAACTCAAGTGCATCGAACACTAGCCAAGTCCAAATATTGTTCGAACTTCTTTATAAGTCACAGGGTCACTATACTCAACTGTCTCGGTAGCTGACAAGGCATAAGCAACAAAATCTGAATACACATATCTCTGTGGTGGTCGCATTGTCCTATCTACTCTGTCTCTAGTGAAACTATAATGAAATTCCACATATTCCTCCTCTGGAATTATATTCTTATCTACAGCACAACTGAATTGCTGAAAGTATTTTATCATCCATAGTTTCCCATTCAGACTCAGGCATCTCGCTAGTTTTCTTCGCCTCCCAATCCGTATCAGATCATATATCTACAGGCTTCATTAGCTTCCCTACAATAGCTTTTTTCAAGCCTTGCTGAGTAAGAATATCTTTCATCCAAACCTGCCAAAGACTGAAACTAATATTTCTATCGAATTTTTCAATATTAGATTTCGTTGATGAAGTTGAACTCAACGCCATAGTATGGATCGATAATAACCAAGCTCTTAATACCAGTTTGTTATGACAAATTATAGCAAACACAATAAATCAACGCAGAAATATAAAGATAATAACACAAGGTTTTACATGGAAACCTAAATCGGGAAATCCACTAAATAAATATCTGAAGAGTACATGATAAAGAAAAAGAACTATGAGAATTCTTAGAATATTTTTGAATCTCTCTGAATGTATCTGAATTGTATGTTTTCCAAAATCCTAGCACCCATATTTATAGGCCATAGGAAAATCCATAACCAAATAGGATTAGAAATACTAAATTGAGTATGGGTAGAAGAGATTACTTTCCTAAACCAAAACGGATTCTAAGTAATACCTAAATTCAAATCCAATAAGAATTCTTGTCATACCCAACAAGTTCAAATTTCATTATAAAAAAAGGTTAAATTTCAAACTATTAACAAGTATAACATTGAATAAAAGTTAAGGAATAACTGATAGTCGGCGTATATTGCTTCACGGAGTACCAAAATATGTTGGGTTAATATATCCACCACTCGAACCTTGACTCGAAAAAATAAATCTAAAAATTTACATATTAAGTAAAAGAGAAAAATTATGCAAAAAACCAAGGGACTAGGAGGGTAAATAAATTGAATATTAAAAAACATTTTAGTCAAAAGGGAGATAAAGAAAATCTGCATTAGGTAAACTATACCTGCATTAGGTTTTCGGGAAATAAAAGACAGCCAAAATGTGGCATCATATATCCATCACTAAAACCTTAACTCAGATGACACTGTGCATTTGAAAATAAATCTAAAAAGTTAAATATACAAGAGAAAAAATTATGCAAAAATCAAGAAAGGTAAAGAAACTGAATATTAAAAAATATTTTAGTCAAAGGGGAGATAAAGGAAATCTGCACAACACGTGTGACGCCCCCAAAATAGGTATACATCACCCATTCTGAGTCGCCAAATACATGGTACAGAAATAAATACAATTTTATTAAAACACTTGTCGCGCAAAATACGACAACACAATACTGTGAATTTAAATACAAATATTGTCTTCTAGACAATATCCACACTCAAATAAGTCCTCTTTATAATTATTGAAACACTATTTAATAAAATAGTGAGGACTGCTAACACCACTGACTAGAAACATCACTCCATACCCTGACTAGTTCCCGCTATATTCTCGCCTCCTAAGAAAAATGGAACAAAAAGGAAAAGGGTGAGCTCAACTAGCCCAGTAAAGAATATTATGACTAAGATAATATACAACAACTTATCATTAGTCTTCAACGGGAAAAAAATTGACAAAATATAATAGATAACAAGTTTTAGATCAACAACTGCAGCGAAAACAGCAAACCATTAGAAGAGTCAAGTAGAGAATGAGTTCTACTATCTTCTAAGATTTAAAAGTTCATCATCAATATTTTATCCCTGTAACAACAATCAATAATCATCTTTAATCAAATATTCATCTTTGCACTACAGGCCAAAGATATTCATTTATATCACCAGTCGGTCATGTTCATCTCAACACCTGTTCATCTTTGCACTACGGGCCAAAGATATTCATCAGTTAATCATTCATCTTTGCACTACAGGCCAAAGATATTCAGTAATATCATTATTTAGGACTGAGGATGATGAAAAATATCTTAAAGAAAATGAATCTAGTGAGATAAAAGAACAATTATTAAGGATTCGTATTACAGTTTATCCAAGTTCAATAATACTCTGAAATAACAAATTTTGAAGCAGAATTCAAAATAATGATCAAAACATGGATACAATAAAAGATAGTAACCATAGTAGACATCTTGAACAAAAAGAAGAAAATTTTATTTTTTGGTGAATAGTGTCGTATACGTGAATAGTAATCTCGACATAAAAAGTTCTAAATTTGATAAAAAGTTCAAACCAATATTTCGGCATAATGATATTGAAGAAAATAATATCATTTAAGAAGAAAATAACATCTCTTACCTCAAGATAACAGTACTTCTGTTCGGAATATCGGTATAAGGCTGAAGGAAACTTGCACTGATAAATAAAAACTCACAAAGTATCTAAATACTCACAAAATACGCTCGATAATATAGAGAGAGAATGTAAGACCCCAACTTATTAATGAATAAAATCAAATTTTCTCTAAATAATATTGTGAATAATAAGGGTTAATTTGATATAATACTTTGGTTATGGGTGAAATGTGCAAATTTTGCAAAATAAGCAAGTGGTTATAAAATATTCATTTTGTCGGGGAATATTCGTTTGGTCGTGGAATATTCTTGCTGTCGGGGAATATTCGTACGACGGCGCAGCCTTGTGTGGGCCCCATAACGGAATGCGATTGGATGAAGAAAACGACAAGTATAAGTTGTTTATAAATAACGGCGTAGTTGTTACCGTTAATACTGTTGGAATACCCGGTGGTTAAAATATAGTAGCACACGGTATTGTACCAATTATTGATTCTTACGTAAGAACGCACTACTCAATAATTGTTACAGTAGTTACTGTTCAATATTGATTTAATAATTATTGCGTTGATATTTTATATTATTGTTGTTTCAATAATTGTTGCTGCACAGTATTTTCCATTATCAGATCAATAATTCATATTATTTGAGTAATATTATTAGATAACATTATTGGCAATGTCTAGAAAGTTCTGTCTAAGGAGAGGTTTGGTCATCTAATTGCGCGCCAGTAAAGAGAAATCCTTATTGGAAAGCCCCCTCCTTCCTGGGAACGGCCTGGTTGTCATAAATGTGATTCTGTAATATTATTTGTGAATAATTAATTATTGATTCATATGATAAGGAAATATTTATTTTATGTGGATATAAATGAGGGATATATTTTTGTGGTTAAAAATGAATGAGTTAATGTTGAGGTTTTTATCAGTATTTTTGTCGGAATGGAGGTATTAAAAATCAGGGTTTTTGAGATATTTTGCGGGGGTTATAATTTTTAATCCGACCGTTGGATCGTGGTAATTTTTGGATATGTTATACATATATAAGTTGAGTATATGTCCACAAATTTTGAACCGTTAAAAATGAACGTATGATTTATTATGAATTTTACGAGATGATTGGTTCAAAAATTTTTAAATTTTCAGAGTTTATCATTTTGATGGAAAATTCTAGAATTGGTGGGCCCCACTCTTGGTTGGTGAAGAAATGTGCTGAGATTTTTATTCAAATGTGGTGGGTAGGAATAGTAGCAGGTAAAGCCATCAGGTTGCAGGTTAAGTCTGCTTCGGCGTGCTAACATTTTCCTATAAATAGAGGGTTACGTTAGAATTGAAAAACACACCAGAAACAAGTTTTCTCTCTTTCTCTCTCTAGATTATTGAGTGTATTTTGTGAGTATTTAGATACTTTGAGAGTTTCTATTCATCAGATCAAGTTTCTTTCAGTCTTATACCGGTATTCCGACCAGAAGTACTGATATCTTAAGGTAAGGGATGTTATTTTTTTTGAAAATGATATTATTTCTTCAATATCATTATGCCGAAATATTGGTTGGAAATTTTTATCAAATTTGGAACTTTTCACGTCGGGATTACTATTCATGAGTTACTATTCACGTGTTACTATTCACGAGTTACTATTCATCGAAAAATAAAAATTTCTTCTTTTCGTCCAAAATATCTATTCTGGGCACTAGCTTTGATTGTATCCATATTTTGATCATTCTTGAATTTTACTTCACTATGAATAATTATAAGGTATTTTTGGACATGGATAAATCGAAATACGAATCCTTAATATTTGATATTTTGTTTCACTGGATTCGTTTCCTTTAAGATATTTTTCATCATCCTCAGTCCTAAATGATGATATTACTGAATATCTTTAGCCTGTAGTGCAAAGATGAATGATTAACTGATGAATATCTTTGGCCCGTAGTGGAAAGATGAATAGGTGTTGAGATGAACATGACCGACTGGTGATACAAATGAATATCTTTGGCCTGTAGTGCAAAGATGAATATTTGGTTAAAGATGATTATTAATCGATGTTATAGGGATAAAATATTGATGATAGACTTTTAAATCTTAGAAGATAGTAGAATTCTTTCTCTACTTAACTCTTCTAATGGTTTCCTGTTTCCGCTGCAGTTGTTGATCTAAAACTTGTTGTCGATTATATTCTATCAGATTTTTCCCTGTTGAAGACTAACGATAATTTGTTGTATGTTATCTTAGTCATAATATTCTTTCCTTTTTGTTCTATTTTTCTTCTCAGGAGGTGAGAACATAGCAGGATCTAGTCGGGGTATGGAGTGATGGTTCTAGAAAGATGTTTTAGCAGTCCTTACTATTTCTGTAAAATAGTGTTTGTATAATTGTAATGAGGATTTATTTGAGTGTGGATATTATCCAGAAGACAATATTTGTATTTAAACTCACAGTATGTGTTGTCGTATTTTGCACGACAATTGTATTATTGAAGTTGTAGTTTGCTTTCTATACCATGTATTTGGCGACTCAGAATGGGTGTTGTATACCTATTTTAGGGGCGTCACAGTTGGTATCAGAGCTTAGGGATATGATCCTTGGCTGAGATGTGAGACAAGAACTAGGAGGGGAGAGACAGGGAATTCCTTCGCTAATATGACCTGACTAAGTTTATTTGGTGTTTATTTGGTCGGTCAGAGTATAGGGATAATATATGACATGACTATTAACCCTTGTTTTATGGCAGTATTTAAGAATGGCAGCTGAGAACGTTAATAATGGAGTAAATCAGACCGTGGAGACACCTTTGATCACCACCCAGGGGAACGTACAACAGGAAGGCAATATTCTTCCTGTAAGCAACGTTACCGAGCAAACGATGAATGATGGAATGTTTAGGAGCTTTTTGCAGTTCATGCAAAATCAGACGAGGGAGACTCGTGTGCAGAATACGGGTGGAAATGATAATAGCGCGCGGTTTGTCACAGCTAAGCAGTTCAAAGAATTGGGACCACCAGAATTTAAGGGAAAGCCAGATCCGATCATGGCGAAAACGTGGGTCAAGCAAATTACCAAGATATTCGATGTCTTGAGATGCACGGAGGAACAGAAGGTTCCATTCGCCACTTTTATGTTTCGCGGTGAGGCAGACTACTGGTGGGAGTCTGTGAAGCGTACCCAGCCTAACGCACACAACATGTCCTGGGAAACATTTCAAAAACTGTTCAATGACAAGTACTTTCCTGAAAGTATTCGTCATATGAAGGAGGTGGAGTTTATCAGACTGGAACAAAACAACATGACGATGTCCCAGTACGAGGCGAAGTTTATAGAGTTATCCAGGTTTGCACCTCATTTGGTCGAAAATGAGGAACGAATGACAAGGATGTTTCTGAGAGGTCTAAAACCCGAGATTCGGCAATATCTTATCTCTCATAAATTTTCTTTATATTCAGATGTTGTAAACAGGGCTCAATTATTAGAGCGAGATAATGAGTATGTGCAACTGAGGGACCACAACCAGGGTCATACCGGTGGCGGCAGTCATCGAAGCAATGAAAACCAGCAGGGAGGAAAACATTCGGACAAAAGCGGTAACCACTCTGGTGGTAATCGTGGTCGTGATAATAGAAGGAGCGAGTCGGGAGGAGATTTCAAGAAGAGAAGGTACAACAATGATAACGTGAAGACGTCAGCACAAACATCAACTTTTTCTAGGGGAGGAGAACGACCACCGGTCGTATGTTACAAATATGGGAAAGAGGGACATATCAGCCCAAACTGCCCACAACAATCCAAGGTATGTTATAACTGTGGAAAGGAGGGTCATATAGCTCGAGAGTGTTCTGTAGGAAAACCAAGTTCAGCGGTGATGGTGACTCCAAAAGTTATCCCGGATAAGTCGAAATCAGCGGTTCATGGAAGGTCGTTTGTCGTGACTGGCCAAAACGTGAGAAACCCGAACGAGGTGATCACGGGTAAGCTAATTTTGAATTCTTGCGAAGTTTATACTTTACTAGATACCAGTTCTACCCATTCTTTTATCTCTCATGCTTGTGCTCAACGTTTAAACTTGACTCCGGAGAAATTGGACTTTAACTTATCTGTTAAAACTCCATTGGGTGAAACCTTCGTTACATCTACAGTTTATAAATCTTGCATGATCCAAGTTGGCACTATCACATTACCTGTTGATCTTATCTCTTTAAAGATACTTGCTTTTGATGTGATTTTAGGAATTGATTGGTTAACCACTCATCATGCTAAAATTGATTATTTTCGTAAGGTTGTTAGTTTTCATATTCCTAACCAACCTGTCATACGAATTCAAACTACTAAACCACTAAAATCAGTCACTGTCATATCAAGCCACAAAGCTATTCGTTTATTGAAAAACGGATGTCAAGCTTTCTTAGCTCATGTTATGGATTTGAACAAAGACAAGTCAGATTTGAATAATATTTCTATTGTTAGAGAATTTTCCGATGTATTTCCTGAAGAACTTCCTGGTCTACCCCCGGAACGTGAAGTTGAATTCTTTATTGACCTTGAACCCGGTACAAAGCCCATTTCTAAAACTCCATATCGAATGGCTCCTATTGAACTTCAGGAGTTAAAAGTTCAACTACAGGAGTTGTTGGACATTAGTTTTATTCGTCCTAGTACGTCTCCTTGGGGTGCTCCTGTTTTATTTATAAAGAAAAAAGACGGAAGTATGCGACTTTGTATCGACTATCGAGAATTGAATCATGTCACTATCAAGAATAGGTATCTGCTACCTCGCATTGATGACCTGTTTGACTAGTTGCAAGGAGCACAATTCTTTTCAAAGATCGATCTTCGCTTTGGATATCATCAGCTGAAGATTAAAACTGAGGATATTCCAAAGACTGCCTTCAGAACTCGATACGGGCATTATGAATTCTTAGTCATGTCTTTTGGATTGACTAATGCTCCTGCTGCCTTCATGGATATGATGAACCGTGTATTCAAAGAATATTTAGATCAGTTCGTTGTTGTCTTTATTGATGACATCCTCATCTATTCCAAAAGTCGTGAAGATCATGAGCGCCATTTGAAGCTGGTACTACAAAGGCTTCGTGAAAATAAGCTATATGCCAAATTGAAAAAATGCGAGTTCTGGCTTGAGGAAGTAGCATTTCTTGGGCACGTGGTGTCAAAACATGGAGTATCTATCGACCCGGCGAAGGTTGAAGCCATACAAAGTTGGGAGCAACCGAAGTCGGTAACCGAAGTACGTAGCTTTGTGGGCTTAGCTGGTTATTATCGGAGATTTATGGAAGGATTTTCTCGAATCGCTACTCCGTTAACTCAGCTGACTCGGAAAGATACAAAATTCGTATGGAGTGAGGAATGTGAGAAGAGTTTTCAAGAACTCAAAAGGAGACTCATTTCGGCACTTGTTTTGACAATACCATCTGGTTCGGATGGATTTGTTATCTACAGCGATGCTTCGAGCAAAGGGTCACTACAAGAAAATGCTCTAACAGCGACCAATCTTATCAGCGACCGCATTTTTTGGTCGCAGATAGGATTTTTAGCGACCACCTTTAGCGACCGCACTTGAATTTAGTCGCTAGTTTATGTTAGCGACCGATATCGGTCGCTATTCGGTCGCAGACTCATTTTTGCCTCCAAAAAATTGGCTGGAAATGTTGGCGCGCTGCTTATTTGCGACCAATAAGTAGCAGCGACTGCATTCGATCGCGAATACTTCCACATCATTAAAAATCAGCGACCGCATGCGGTCGCTGATAGCGGTCGCAAATGTATTTCAATAAACCAGTATCAGTTCGTCACTGTCAATCCAAAACAAAAGAAAAAAAGAGGGAGAAGAGGGAGAAGGGGGAGAAAAGAAGAGGGAGAAGAGGGGAAAACCGCTGCCGCCACCCACCACTACCTCAGCCGCCGCCGGCGCCACCGCTATCTGCAAATCTTTTGAAAGGTATGTTCAATTGTATTAACCTAGTTCGTTAGCTTGTAAATACTAGTGTTTGATTTGATGATATGTTAGAAGTACTTGGACAGTGATGACTGACATTGAGGAGGGGGGCTGGATTTGATAGATTGTCATGGATATACTAGTAAAATCTCGTGTATTGTGAAAGATGCAATCAACTGTGACCATGTCTGTGTTGGTCTTGCTTCTTCTTTACATATGCATGTATATATTTATATGCATTGTTCATTGTGATGCAGGGACCCCTTCATTTTCTTTTGTAATTCAAACTACTGTAGGTAGGGTGCGTAATCAATCTGATTTTTGTTGAATCTTTTTATTGAATAGTGGTAATAATTTAAGAAAAATAGTATATATTGCAACTAAATTGATGTAGTGGGTTAATTTTATGTATTGATAAAGTAGGATTCATAATTTCTGAGATATATCTAAAACTGTGACTACAAAGAGTGAGCAGCAGTAAAGAATGACAAACTATTTTATTTCTTCCCCTTCTGACTTCAAAGAATAATAATCTAAGAATTTCAACTTAATGAGCAATAAGTCACTTGACAATACTAATGAGCAATAAGTAACTTGACAACTAAATACAGAAGCAAAAATTAGATGGGATATAATGATGAAAAAAGAAACTGAAGCAATTATAAAGGTGTGATGTTACATGTAATAGCAAGAGCAGTGTTTGACTGACTACTATGAAAAATAATCAATTATTAGTTCAACTTGTAATCTGCATTAAATTTCAATTCCTAACAAAAACAAAGTTTCAAGTCTTGCCAAGTAGGGATAATGTTATGATTATTTATATATTTCTCTTGGTTTGTGTCTTGGGTGCCTAGAAATGACAATATATGCATGCCGTCGTGCATGTGGCTAGTCCATATTATAGGAGAGACTCTGGCGAAATTTTTTTGTTGGTCGGGTAGTTACGAACATTTATAAAGTACAACGAGCTAATCAAATGCTTAGTAGCTTAGTAGCTAATCAAATGTACACGCAGCGCTTGAAAACTGAAACTAAAACATACGTTAGAACCGTACTTAAAGCAAGATATATCCCATATAAGGGACTAATAGGACTAATAGTCCCACATTAAGGGACTAATAGTATGCCTTCTTCTGCAATCTTGATATACGCAGCATATGTAGACCATACATGATGTAATGATTCGTATTCTACCCCTATGAATCTATTGGCTTTAGGTTGGTGTTAGTTAAAATATGTAGGATGACATAAGACCATACTCTAATTTAAGATCCATAACAATATACAATGCCTTTGGGTAGTCGATCTCAAGTGGTGTAAATTTGTTTTAGCATGTATCCTTGTTCAATTCCCGAATAATCATATATGATGCACACTCATGTTATATATGTATATATACATCTATATGTATTTATAAGCATCATAAATGGGATTGAGCTGAATTGTAAATCTCTAACAAGGGAATACAATAAATTCATGTCAACATAGGTACCGTGCAATCATGGACCTCTATTTAGACCGTAGTTGGATGGCACGATGAAAGTCAAGTGCCCAGATAGGTGCTACAGCTGAATTTAGAGCTGGTTGCCAAGTGTTTTTGGAGTATGCGTATAGTCACCCGGAATGTATGAATGGTAAGTCGCAGATACGATGTCCATGTTTGAAGTGTAAGAATGTAAATTATATGGATAGAGACATGATAAACTATCATTTACTTGTTTCTGGGTTCATGAGAAATTACGAAGAATGCTGGTGGGCACATGGGCAGAGAAGAGATGGTGGCATCACACAAGTACACAATTCTGACAGTAGTACTCATCGTATGAATGAAATGGTTCATGATATTGCAGGGCCAGATTTTGATTGGGAGCAAGGCAGAGAACAACCTATGAATTCTGATGCCAAAGAATTCTTTAAGTTGTTAAACGAGGGTAGCGAGCCATTGTGGCATGGTTGCACCAAACACACTACATTGTCTGCAGTGGCGACATTACTTAACATCAAGGCTGATCACAACATGAGCCATGAGTGTTTTGAGTCGCTCTTGAAGGCCATTAAGAGTATGTTGCCTGACGGTGAGAAATTACCTGGTAACTATTACTTTTGTAAAAAAATGGTGAAGAAGTTGGGTCTTGGATACCAAAAGATCGATGCATGTCCCAACGATTGCATGTTGTTTTATAAGGAAAATGAACAGATGACAAGGTGCACGTTTTGCAGTCATGATCGGTTTAGGCCTAATAAAGAGGGTGTGACTACAAAAAAATCAAGTATACCGTTTAAGATTCTAAGGTATTTTCCAATAACACATCGACTAAAAAGATTGTACATGTCTTCAAGAACAGCTGAACATATGAGTTGGCATGCGAAATCTCCAGCTAAAGATGGAGAACTAAATCATCCCGCAGATGGGAAGGCTTGGAAAGATTTCAACTTAGCACATCCTGGATTTGCATTGGAACCTAGAAATGTGAGGCTTGGATTGTCCACCGATGGTTTCAATCCGTTTGACCACTCAGTTGTTCCGTACTCATGTTGCCTGTGATTGTTACTGTGTCCGTACAACTTGCCACCTTGGATGTGTATGAAACAGCCATACTTGTTTCTTTCACTCGTGGTTCCTGGTCCTAAGAGTCCTGGAAAGAACTTAGATGTTTACTTGAGACCTCTTATAGACGAGTTGAAGGTATTGTGGGAGGATGGAGTACAGACTTGGGATGTTGCAACGAAAACAAATTTCAACCTTAGGGCAACGGTTATGTGGACTATAAGTGACTTCCCAGCTTATGGTATGTTAGCTGGATGAAGTACACACGGGAAGTTGGCTTGTCCGTATTGTATGGAGCATACAAAGTCGTTTAATCTATCAAAAGGTCGAAAGCCTTGTTGGTTTGACTGTCATCGTCGGTTCTTACCGGTAGATCACCCATTTCGAAGAAATAGAGAACACTTCAGGAAAGGGAAAGTAGACAATGATATGCCTGCACCGCGATTTTCGGGAACGGAGATGCGAGATCGTGTGATGAGATTGCCGGTTATCCCATTTGGTAAGGTTGATGCCACAAATATAATCAATGGGTTTGGCGAATCTCATAACTGGGTTCGGAGAAGCATCTTTTTGGGAACTGCCTTATTGGTCTACAAATTTGATTCGTCATAATCTAGATGTGATGCATATTGAGAAGAATGTGTTTGACAATGTGTTTAACACTGTGATGAATGTTACGGGGACAAAAGATAACGATAAGGCACGTTTGGACATGAAAGATATTTGTAAGCGTCCCGGATTAGAACTTTACGAATCTCCTAATGGTAAGATTGTCAAACCGCATGCAAGGTACACATTGTCCAAAAAGCAAGTTGAAGATGTATGCACATGGGTTAAGTCTCTGAAACTACCAGATGGATATGCATCAAACATTGCAAGGTGTGTTACGGGTGGGAAATTGCAAGGGATGAAGAGTCATGACTGTCATGTGTTCATGGAGAGGCTCATGCCTATAGCATTTTGGGATCTGCTTGATAAACCAATATGGATGCTTTTTGACGGATCTTAGTCGTTTCTTCAAAGACTTATGTTCAAAATCATTAAATGAGAAGGACATGTCTGTACTTGAGAAGAACATCATAGAGATCACGTGTAAACTGGAAAAAATATTT